>ML381560.1:135627-169427 GCA_005239525.1 Nicotiana knightiana
CCTCCCCCCATATAAAAAGGATTCCTATCATTTTGTAAAGGAGAACATATTGACTGCAATAGAATATTCTCAACTTTTTTCGTGCTCAACACTGTCTCTCAACTTTAGTGCCCCTTGTTTATTGTTCCTCATTTATTGTCTTTCATTTGTTGCAATTATTCGATCTTGAGGTCCCGTTTCCAGTAAGCTCGAGGCCCCAGCTTTGTGACAACTCTGGTTTGCTTGTCTTATTTTCTTTGCTTACATTCATTGCCTCTTAATTATTAACTAGTATTGGAATAAATCATGTATTTTTAGAATCACAAACCAAATATAATTTTTGAAACCATTTTCAAGGTAAACACAAGGAGAATTAACATGCTATCATATGTAGTGACTGCAAAATTGTGTAATGGATTTTATTTGGGAAATATGATTGATGAGTAAAACATAGACACACAAGAAGTTTTTGGAAGTACGATATCGTATTAACACTATGTATACAGATAAAACTGGCGGTAACATATACCTCAATTTTCCAGTGGGTCAAGCGAAGCAAAGGCATGACTATATGGGGTCAGAATCGAAGCCAGGACGTCTCGTACCAAGGCCCGAACGGGGTGTTCGCCACCGGGCTTGATACGACAATACTTCCTCGATCCCAGAACGGGTTCCGAGACCTCGGAAAGCATGGCAGTGGTTACATACGACTAACAGAGCTCCATGATATCCGCCCCGCGTCGGATATCACGGCGTAGATCTCACCCTACATAGACAGTGAATCAGTAATTGACAAGAAAGGAGTATTTTTACCCTTTTTAGAATTGTACCAGGGGTTAAAGTCTCCTTCTATATAAAGGGGAAACTTTTTCTTTGATAGAATATATTGTAACATGCATACCAAGGCAACACAAAGTTGTTCTCTACTTCTTAGGTATTGAAAAGTCCTTATTTTAATCATAGTTCTTCATATATTTGGCTTCGAATCGAGGGCATGTCAAGGGCAAAACTACAGTTAAGCTCAAATTAGAGTCCGGATTCAACGTCACAACTGGTTTGGTTATTTATTTTATCATTAATCAGCTTATCTAACATCCTAGATCACTTGTGTTGAATTAATCCATATATCCTCAAAATTGCGTACAAATTCGATTATTATCCGTTTTAAGAGTAAACAATTTGGCGCCGCTAAGGATAATAGTGGTGATTTGATACAAATTCCATAACACACCCTATTTTATGCTTGTTCTTTAAGGTTTTAATTTCAAGCCAGCCTAAAAATGTCAAACTCTCAATCTGCCCACTTAAACGTTGAGGTTGAGTCTAGCCATCATAGCGAAAACAACAACCCGGTGCCTAGCAATGAGGTGCGCATGCTGATCCCAACGGAGTCCCATCCGCCGATCCAATCAGCGCCAATTCACAGATTGCTATCGACGCCCACCTGCCAACCGACCCCGAAAATAACGCTAGTTGAGGCCTTCGATCAACAATTCGAGAAACGCCCGAAGGTGGAGGTGATGGGATAAGCCTGTGAACAATATTCAAAATGTTGCAGGCTCAACAGGAGAAGATAGCACAACAACAGATACAGGGCCAACCTTCCGTTAGGTCCGAGCTCGAACAGTCCCAGGAGAGTACCCGAAAAAATGAGCGATATAACAGGAGGTCGAATGAAGCTGAGCCTGGGGCCAATCCTGAGATAATGAAGATGCTTGAAGCATTGACAAAGTGGGTGGAATTAGATGAGAATAAAATTGAGGCCAATGACAAAAAGGTGGAGACCTAAAACTCCAGAGTCGATCAAATCCCGGGAGCGCCCCCGATATTAAAAGGACTGGATTCCAAGAAGTTTATCCAAAAGCCTTTCCCTCCGAGTGCTGCACTGAAACTGATACCAAAGATATTTTGTATGCCTGACATTCCAAAGTACAACGAAACTATAGATTCCAATGAGCATGTGACCTCCTACACATATGTCATCAAGGAAAACAAGTTGAAAGATGATTAAATCGACTCAGTTTTGTTAAAAAAGTTCGGAGAAACTTTATCAAAAGGAGCAATGATATTGTATCACAACTTACCCCCAAATTTTATTGATTCTTTTGCTATGCTTGCAGATGCTTTTGTGAAGGCACATGCCGGGGCCATCAAGTCGAAACCAGAAAAACGAACCTCTTCAAGGTTAAGCAATAAGATAAAAAAATGCTCAGGGAGTTCGTGTCAAGGTTTCAAATGGAAAAGATGGACTTGCCTCCAGCTGCGAATGATTGGTCCATTAAGGCATTCAGTTAAGGACTTAAATCAGAGTCAAGGATGACCAGCTCGGGGCCCTCTTGGGTCCATTTATACCATCAAAATCAATGACAGGACTAAGAGAGTCGTCGACCATGAAACAAGATCAACCCTAGACCGGTATCAACTCTACAACGGAGACCGAAGGGGTAACAAATCCGGGCGTCATCCTATGAGGAACGAAAAGAGGAGCGACGAGGCCCCGATAGCCAGGGTCTGATGAGAAAAAATGGTTTCGACATGCCACTCGGGCCCAGGGAGGCACCAAAATTGTCAGAATATAGTTCAATGCCGATGCTGCCAGTATCATATCAGCCATCGAGTGCATCAAGGATACCAAGTGGCCTCAACCATTCCAGTCTGACCCTACCCTGAGAGGCCCTAACTTGATGTGTAAGTATCATGGCACTCAGGGTCACAAAACCGAAGATTGTCGATAATTAAGAGGAGAAGTTTCCTGGTTGTTTAATAACGAACACCTACAAGAATTTAGCCTAAAACCACTTCAGAAAAAAGGACACCAATAAACAGACTGAACAAGAGGAACCTCAACACATCATCAACATGATCATTGGAGGGGTCAATGTCCCTCAAGGGCCGATGATAAAATGCACTAAGGTGTCTATCACAAAGGAGAAATGTACCCGAGATTATATCCCGAAAGGAACCATTTCGATCACCGACGAGGATGATGAAGGCATCGTACAACCTCATAATGATGCACTAGTAATATCCGTACTTATCAATAAATCTTGAGGAAAGCGCGTGCTGATTGATCCAGGTAGCTCGGCCAACACCATCAGATCGAGGGTCGTAGAGAAGTTAGGGTTTGAAATACCAAATAGTGCCTGCAATCCGGGTGTTGAACAGATTTACCATGGCATATGAAACACTACAGGGGAGATAATCCTACTGGTGAACACCATCGGGACCATCCAGGAAACAAAGTTTTATGTAATCGAAGGGGACATGAGATATAATGCTCTGTTTGGAAGATGTTGCTTCACAACATGAGGGCATTACCTTCGACCTTACACCAGGCGTTAAAGTTCCCTACCTCGGGAGGAATCAAGACGGTGTACGGAGAACAGCCGGCTGTAATTTCGCAGTCGATGAAGTACTCCCGGTGCCTGCCATCTCAACATTAAGGAACACAGAGCCGACTAGAAAGGCCGAAGTCAAATCGCAATCCCTGATGCCGATCCTGATCGTACTATATGAACAAGGAGATGACGAGGAGGATGATTACGGAATTCGGAGATCATTCATAGAGCCTAATGATACCGACACCACCAAATCAACGGTCGAGGAGCTGGAGCAAGTCGTACTTATCGAACACCTGCCTGATCGAAAGGTATACCTGGGCACGGGGTTAACCCCCGAGATTAGGAAAGAACTCATTAATTTTCGTAAAGATAACATAACTTGTTTCACTTGGTCCCATCTTGACATGACAGGGATCCCGCCAGAGATAACCACTCACAAGTTGAGTTAGGACCCAAAGTTTCACCCGGTTAAACAGAAGATGAGGTCTCAGTCCAAGGTCAAGCATAGTTCATCAAGGACGAGGTATCTAAACTCCTTAAAATAGGTTATATCCGGGAAGTTAAGTACCTAGACTGGTTAGCTAACATAGTGGTAGTACCTAAAAAAGGAAATAAGTTAAGAATGCGTGTAGATTATAAAGACTTGAACAAGGCATGCCCTAAGGATTCTTTTCCTTTGCGTAACATCGATCGGATGATCGATGCGAAGGCCAGGAATAAGATACTCAGCTTTCTCGACGCCTATTCCTGGTACAACAAAATTCGGCTGGACTTGGGCGACCAAGGAAAGACTTCATTTATCACTAAATTTGGCACCTACTATTACAATGTAATGCCATTTGGATTAAAGAATGCCGGTGCCACCTATCAACACCTAGTAAATCGGATGTTCGAAGAACAAATAGGAAAATTAATGAAAGTTTATAGTGACGACATGTTAGTTAAGTCCCTACGAGCAGAGGACCATTTCAAACATTTGCAGGAAACCTTCGACATACTAAAGAAATACAATATGAAGTTGACCCGGAGAAGTGTGTATTTGAGGTTGAATCAGGAAAGTTTCTCGGGTTCATGGTATCCAATCGGGGGATCGAGATTAATCCTCACAAAATCAAAGCCATAGCAAACAACACCATGGTGCACAACGTCAATGTTGTTCAGAAGCTGACCGGGCATAGAGCCGCCTTGGGCCAGTTCATATCAAAGTTCTCGGACAAAAGCCATTAGTTCTCCTCACTGTTGAAGAATAAGAATAACTTTTCTTGGACCCCGGAGTGCCAACAAGATTTGGAAGAACTCAAATAATAACTTTCGAGTCCGCCCCTCCTCCACACTCCAAAGGCGGATGAGCAACTGTACTTTTACTTGGCGGTATTCGAGGTAGAGGTAAGTGGAGTCTTAGTCTAGGAAGAGGAAGATACACAATTTTCTATTTACTATATCATTATAACTCTAGTCGAGGCCGAAACAAGGTATCCTCACCTGGAAAACTTGGCGCTTGCTTTGCTAAGTGCCTCCAGAAAGTTAAAACTATACTTTCAATGCCACACATATGTGTCGTAACCTCCTACCTACTCAGGAACATCATGCACAAACTCGAGCTCTCGAGCTGGTTGGTCAAATGGGCCATCGAAATTAGCGGGTATGATATCGAGTATCGACCCCGAACTTCTATCAAATGTAAAATTTTGGCAGAATTCGTGGCCGACTTTACCCAGGCCTTAATACCCAAAGTCGAAAGATAATTATTGTTAACCTCGGGGACTACCTTGGGTATCTGGACCCTTTTTACGGATGATGCCTCGAACGCAAAGGGGTCCTGGGATCGACATCGTGTTGAAACCACATTCAAGAAATGTAGTTAGGCAGTCTATTAGAACTGTGAAATTAAGTAACCATGACGCCGAGTGTGAGGCCATAATTGCAGGTATCGAATTGGCTAAAAGTTTTGGGGCCGAGGTCATTGAAGATAAATGCGACTCCCTCCTCGCGGTAAATCAAGTCAACAGGATGTTTGAAGTGAAAGAGGAATGAACGCGAAGGTATCTAGAAAAGTTAAAGGTAACGCTGCATCAATCTAAGGAATGAACCCTACAACATGTGCCCCCAGATCAGAACAGCGGGGTCGATGCTCTGGCTAACTTGGGTTCATCGGTTGATGACAATGAGTTCAGCTTGAGGAAAGTAGTACAACTCATATAATCGGTGATAGAATAAGGTCACTAAAGAAAATTCTACGAGTTTAACTTGGGATTGGAGGAACAAGTACATAGATCACTTGAAGCCTGGGAAATCTCCCTTGGATTCTAAAGAATTGAGAGCTCTTCGTACGAAGGCTGCAAAGTTTAGCTTGTCCAAAAGGACTCTGTTCAAAAGAACATTAGACGACCCGCTAACCATAATGTTTGGGGACGGGAGATACCAAATATGCCTTGAGAGAAGTTCACGAAGGCACTTGCGGGAACCATTCGGGGCGAAATATTTGGTTCAAAAATAATCAAGGCCGGATATTAATGGATCGAAATGGAGAAAAATGCGAAGGACTTTGTACGAAGATACGACGGCTGCCGGAGATGCGCACCGTTGATCCATCAACCGGGAGAGCTACTCCATTCGTACTTGTCCCCATGGTCATTCATGAAATGAGGAATGGACATCATCGTTCCCCTACCGTGGGCACCTGGTAAGGCTCAATTCATACTATTCATTACTAATTATTTTTCTAAGTGGGTTGAATCTCAAGCGTTCGAGAAAGTCCGGGAAAAATAAATCATTGACTTCATTTGGAAACACATAATATGTCAATTCAAGATACCGGCCGAGATCGTGTGCGATAATGGGAAACAGTTCATCGGCAGTAAGGTAAATAAATTCTTCGAAGATCACAAGATTAAGAAGATACTATCAACACCTTACCATCCCAGTGGGAACGGAACTGGTACTACTGCTAAGGTATGATCTCAATTACTCTTTGATAATATCATGAATCAGACTAACACTTGCAGGAAACAACCAAGGATGGATGTGGCTATTAGGTCAGAAGCACACATTTCACTCTTTTTCTGTTGAACCAATTTTGTCCCAAAATGGGTTTTTCGACAAGGTTTTTAACGAGACAATAGTAAAACATGCTAACATAGATTAAAGGCTGGTCTCAAACCGGAGTCAATGGGAATTTATTTTGCATCAACAAAATCCTAGCCCTCTCCAGCTCAACCTCGAATACTGGGGGACATCACCCTCGGATTAAGGTTTTTATCAAGGAAAAATTCAACAAGGAAAGAAGAAAACCTTGTATGTTAGAAGCTAAGGCTCGGTTGTTAGGATTCATTGTAAGGGTCAAATGGTCGTGTGAATCGTACCCACATACTTCACTTTAGACATAATACAAGCTTTTACACACTTTTATCATGTACTTTACACGGAATGAAAAAAAGTTCCGCCTTACACATTTTTGCCTCTTAAATTCTGACTCCTAAGAGCCCATGGGCTACCCCTATTCAAGGACTATCGACCCTAAAGGCTACCTTTATTCGGGGAATATCAAGCCCAAAGGGGATACCCCTACTCGTGAACTGTCGTCCGAAAAAAGTTCGAGCAACTCGGGCTACCAAATCCTGGAGGCACCAAACCTATTAGGCGGTACCTAAATATAAAAGGCTACAACCACCCTAAAAATGGCTCTGAGGCGTCTGAAGCTCGTAATAAGAAAGTAAGGCCTTTATGATAACTCGACACTTGCTAAAAGGTTACCCTCGGCAAAAACATCGTCTAAAATCACTTAAGCCTATTGAAAAACTTCTGGTCACATCGAGTTTTCAAAGCCTCGAGAAAACAAAGTTGTACGAAAGTCAGGCTCCATTCGGACATCTGAAAAGCGAATGCCCTATAACTATATTCGATTCTATGCTAAGGCATTAGAGATATTACAAGAATAGAAATTATGAAAAGATGCTTGAAAAGTAAAGACACGAAATTGCCAGAAAGGGAAAATATTATATATATTCCGAAATGTACTTAAAAAAGGCCCAACAAAAACGACCTCAAAATAAATAAAAAATATACATAACACAAAAACTAAAAAAGTACTAAGGCATTTATAGATGGTCGTCACCGGGGCCCGACTCGTCGTCAGAACCATCGGACCTTCGAATTCCTCTGAACCCTCGGAGCCTTCGGCACCTTCAGGCTCGTAAATCTTCTTTGCCTCGGCCTCAAACTTTTTTACTTCCTCGATCTCGCCCGACAGGTTGAAACCCGGGCGTGGATGTCTTCGAGGATCTTTCCTCGGGACAGCCGCTTCATATATTCATCCTTTGTCTTCAGGAAGGTCTCAGCTGCCTCCACATCGGCCTTGTATTGGGCAACCATTTCTTCAGCATTGGTGGAGGTTATGTCCAATTTGGACTTCACTTCCTCATATTCTCTACCGAGGGCATCCCGCTCATCGATGGTAGAGCTCAACTGTGCTCGAAGATCATCTTTCAGTTGAGACCATTTGTCAGCTTTTTCCTTCGCCACCCGGAGTTGGTTCTCAACCGATTCCATCTCCGCCTTAGCGGTTTCCTTCTCCGAAGCCAACAAGTCCATTTTGCTTTTCCACCCATCGGCCATGGCTTGGACCTCATTGATCTCGACTTGGAGTTGGTCGATCTCCTGTTGGACCTGCGAGGTAGTATCGTTAGTCACCACGACTAGATCCTCGTTTTTAACTTCAAAGACCTTTACCTTTTTGACCAGGTCGGCATGTTCCCACCTCAGGGTTGAAGCTTCCTTCTGAGCCCTGTCCAGCTCGGCCTGAAGGTCTTTGATGGCCCCGTCTTGTTGAACACTGAGAATCTTGTACATGTCCTTTTTCCAGGCCTGCCCTTTGAGATCAAATTCGAGATGGCTTATTTCCAAGTGACACCGGCGGAAGCTCTTGTGGTGAAGCACTGAAGCCTGTAAAGAAAGGGGAGTTCGAAGGTGTTATAACCTTACCCGGTTCAATTCCTGATGCGCCTCATTGAAGAGGCTCGAAGTTCCCGCCTCATTCATCTTTGTCTGGTCCTCCTAGGTTACCAGTCATTAGAGGTAACTGGCTACACCTACTAGAGCGGATAGGGCCCGTGCATCCTTCGTGACCATGAGAATAATAGTCCTCTCTCGCTCAGGGTCTGCACTCGGCGCAAGGATTGATTTACCAATCATGGGCTCATGCTCGGCCCGTCACCTCCTGAAGGAACGTCCTTCTTCGGTATCTCCAGGTGGCCCAACCCGGAGAAATATTCCAGTGATGACATATCCATGTCATCGAAGAAGTGGAGAGGGTCCTCTGCAACTTGGGCTCCTTCACTTGATTTTTCTTTACTCATTTCGGCCTCTTCAAGTATAGACTCGGTGTAGGAGTGGATCTCAATGATGTCAATCACACTGGTCACCTCCTTCAAGGCAGGAGTAGTTTCTTGAGAGGTCCCAGCCTCCATATCAAACTTCGGCCTCTCAGACTGGAAGGGGCTCGAACTCGTGGCCCTTCTCCCCGGTCGTCGCCTGTTCCACGACAAGGTTCGATCCATGGGCAATAAAGATATCATCTTCTTTGGACCCATACCTGAGCCGGTAAAGGAAGTCAGGATCCAGTACCCTGGACTTGGTATTTTTCTTGGGTTTGCAGGTCCGATTGGCTGCCCTCTTCTTTATTTTTTACTTTGGGTGCGGGGAGCCCGAGGACTTTCTGTTACTCTTCTTATACTATTATGTGGTAGCCTCGGGCTGTCCTGTAACTAAGGGATCAATGGACAAGGGTTCTTCCTCATCCCCATCCAGTAGCCTAAGTTCGGTGGTCTTAGGAAAACTTGCGAAGGAAGAAGAAAAGGTCAGCATTGTGTAATTTCGAATGTAGTAATGGACATTACCATGAGAACAGGTCTCCCATCGTCCCTTCAAGAGTTTTTGCCATGAGCGCTCGAAGTATGACATCTACTTGAAGATTCTTTCGATCTACTCCTTGAGTCGGGGGATCGAATTGGGAACCTGGGAAACAGCTTCACGATCACAAATACCGACGATGAGAAATGGAATGAAAGAAACTTGGCACTAAGGGGTAGGCTACACTTACGAGATGCATTCCACTTCTGGGTAAATGGCAGGAATTCGAGAGGAATCAAATCTTATGTTTCACCCGAACAAAGTGCTCCTGCCAGCCTCGGTCTGAATAGGAGGCCTTGTTGTCCCGGCGAGTATGCTTGATTAGTCCCCCCTTAGAAAATCTTGGGACTGTACAAATGGAGTAGGTGGTCGAGAGTGAACCGAGGAGACTCGGCGTGGTTCACAAAATGGCGTAGGAGGATCATGATCCTCCAAGGAGACGGGTGGATTTTCCCAAGGCACACCTCGTACCTCTTACAAAAAGCTTAATTAAAGGGTCTACCGGGCCCAGCGTGAAAGGGTAAGTGTAAACACTTAAGTACCCTTCCACATGAGTGGTAATGTCATCCTCGGGCTCGGGGATAACCACATCTTTGCCTTCCCATTTCCAGTCCTCTAGGACTATGAGAAGGATATCCTTAGTGATTGAGCATATGTATCTCCATGCTCCTTCACCCTAAAACTGTTTGGATAAGGCCTTCTCGAATTTGAAGTCGTCTGCGATTGAGCAAACCCCGGGTATAAATCTTTTCATGGGGGGCTCGGGAGTGCCTCGGGGAAATTTTCTTCAGGGGAATCTTGATGAGGAACGATTTGGAAGTTTTAGCCATTGCAATCTAGAAAAAATGTGAAGATTTAAAGAAGTAAATATGAAGATTTGAAGGAACAAGTATGAAGGTTAAAGAAAAGAGTATGAAGGTTTGAAAGTATGATGAAAATCTGGGTGGAAACCTAAGAACAATTACGAAGATCTGAAAACCAAAGATGAAGATATAAAGGTTTGGAAAACTTGATAGTCGCTAGTGAATTTGAAAGTGGAAGCTTGGATCGGGAAGTAGAAGGGTCAAAGCTTTTATATGGGAAATACGCGCCGTTTCGCATTCGAGGAAACCAACCAATGAATGACACGTGTCCGAAGTCAGAGCGACGCGACTGATGTGACGTTTTGGCTTATCCGTCTTCTCGGTTGTAACATGTGAAAAAAGGAATCGATATTCATCTATCGTCTCCTATCATTTCGGAAAATCTACTCTCTGGGAAACGAGGGGATTATCTGTATACGGATAAATCCGAGGGTAACATATACCCCGATTTTCTGGTGGGTCAAACGAAGAAAAGGCATGACTATATGGGGTCGGAATCGAAGCCGGTATATCTCGTACTAAGGCCTCGCTAGCGGGCTTGATAAGGCAACATTTTTTCGATCCCGGAACGAGCTTCGATACCTCAAAAGCAAGGCAGCGGTTACATACGACTAACAGAGGGCTGTGATATCCGTACCCTACCGGATATCACAACGTAGATCTCGCCCGACATCGTCAACGAATCAGTAATTGACGAGAAATGAGGATTTTTACCTGTTTTAGAATTATACTAGGAGTGAAACTCTCCTTCTATATAAATGGGAAGCTTTTTCTTTGACATAATACATTGTAACACGCATACCAAGGCAATACAAACTTATTTCTCTGTTTCTTAGTTATTGAAAAGTCCTTATTTTAATCATAGTTCTTCATATACATTTGGCTATGATCGACGGCATATCAAGGGCAAAACTACTGTTAAGCTTAAATTCGAGCCCGGATTCAACACCACAACTGGTTTGGTTATTTATTTTATCATTAATTCACTTATCTAACATTTTTGATCACTTGTGATGAATTGATTCACATATCCTTAAAATCGCGTACAAATTCAATTGTTATCCATTTTAAGGGTAAACACACTGGAAAATAATATTCTTAGAAGATCAAAAGAATTGTTGTTGTTAGAAAATACGAGTTCAATAGCATATAAACTAATGATAATCTATATGACAAACAGTAGTCGAATCAAGATTTTCACTGAAGAGTCAAATATAAGCCAAGTGGATATATCAATGTTTAAAGTTGGCATGCTTATTAAGAAAACTATTTAATAGTAATAATATAAAGAGTATTTAATTAAATTATCCTTATCTTTTCCTTAACTAAGTAATTTATGACTAATGCCTTCTTGGAGTAGTAAAGGTGGAATTAGCAAAAAGAAATTAATGCTTATTTCTTAATTTTCTAAAGTGTCAAATATGTTTGACCATTTTCTTTTGGAAAATAAAAGAGGCAGAAGGCAGTGTAAATAATCTCTATAAAGTCAAAAGTGTGAACGTTTTTATTTTTATTTTTTACTTGACGTTCAGTATCTGTATTAGAGTTCGATTAAATTTTAAATGACGACGGAAAGTCCACATTGGGAGTCAAAACGCTCTCTATCAAAGGCAATTCCATACTTAGGTTCAAACAAGAGACCGTTGCTTAACGATGAAGAAGTATTTATTGCTGCGCCACAATCTTTAGTGATATTGCTATATTAATTATCTGATTAGTAGAATTGATTTCTATAATCGGATCATAGTTTATCATAATCTCAAAAATCATATATTCATTTACTTCGAAAGTTTCATGTATGCATATAAATAGATCCAAGTTCTTTTCCTACACATAGTAAAAATGTTTTCCCCAAAAATAAATTATCCTTTGATCAATACTATCTTTATTCTACTCATCTTATCTTTTTTCCATCCCATAAAAGCAGGACTTCGCAGCAAAACATATTTGGTTTCAGTTATTAATAACCTTAAAAATTGCTCAACCCCATTAAAAATTCATTGTCAATCCAAAAATGACGATCTTGGATATCACAACCTTACTCATGACCAACATTTCGGCTTCGAATTTGAAGAGAATTTCTTTCATACTACTCTTGTCTTTTGTCATTTTTTATAGCCTCCAAAAGAGATCTCTTTTGATGTGTTTAATAATGGAAATAGATGTATAAAACATGGTCCATTTCATACACACACATGCATTTGGTTGGTGAGCTTAGATGGATTTTATTTAAATGGGGTTAAAATACATGACTGGCCGTCATAATAATACTTGTATTAATTATAGTCTTGTAATTTACTTTGTTGCAACTAAATTGACTAGACTATTTAACGAAAAAATTATTCTTCATAAATATGTATGCGTGCGCGTGTATTGAGAGCAATAGTGTATGTTTAAAGTTGAGTCCGAAGTGGCTAGACTTGCAAAAATTTATGAACTTAGGCTATGGCATAAATAGGAGCTGCAAAATCGGCTATTTTGTGCACGTGCCCCTTTGTTTACGTCCCGGCCCAAGAAGCCCTTGCTCATTTAAGTTTTTTTTTTTTTTTTGAAACTTTAGTAAAATTAACTAATCTCGCAAAGTTTAGAAATAAAGTTAGACTTCTTTCTCGTTTTTAAATAAACAAACCATATTTGTAATTCAAAAGGGCAAACTAAACAATATTCTTGTATATTGATTAGTGGTCAACCATTGAAATCCGATCTTGATTTATCATAATCACTAAGCTATAGTGTATTGGTAATTGATTTACATAATTTCTAAAAGTATAGTCATTTATACTGCAATAATATCATGTGTGCATATAAATATCGATCCAATTACTTCTTTCCTACACATAGTAAAAATGTATTCCCAAAAAATTACCAATACTATTTTCATTCTCCTCCTCTTATCTTTTCATCTCATTGAAGCAAAACAATATTTGGTTTCAATTACAAATAATATACAAAATAGCCTTGTCCCCTTAAGAATTCACTGTCAATCCAAAGACGACGATCTTGGATATCATGACCTTACTTATAACCAAACGTTTGATTTTCGATTTGATGAGAATTTTTGGGGCAGTACTCTTTTCTTTTGTCATTTCTGGTGGACTCCAAAAGAGAATAGTTTTGATGTATTTAATTATTGGTACAGATGTATAACCCATGGACCTAAGCGTACTTTCACATGCATCTGGGTAGTAAACTCAGATGGATTTTATTTGAACGGGGTCAAAATACATGATTGGTCACCGCCCAGTGAATCGAGCGGAGCACTCGAAAAAAAGGGGGCACACTGACGAAAAATCAGCATCGTTCTGTTTTTTCAAAAGCAAGGACCACCGGGGAGGTCATACCATAAGCTTATTGTAATTTAGAATCTTAATATGATATTTTATTGAATAAATATTTTAAACCTATGTTATGTTATTGTGATCCGTTTCCCCGTTACTCCTTCTTTGCCATCCCTATTATTTAATGTGCTTCGTGTATCTGTACTTTTAAATTTGAGACAAGAGGAATAGTTAGACTTGTTGATCTAGCCGATATACATAAAATATATATTTAGTATATAAAATAATATATACATTGAGTATTTCTTGATTAAAATGATTGGAGGGGCGACTATGTAGGTTATTCTTCTTTATTATTTAAATGTGTGTGGTCTATATACTTCCTAATTTGAGACAAGGCGAAAGAAGAGCTAGTCATAGTTACTTCACACCAACTTAGTTAATACAAAAGTATATTCCAAAAGTATTATTTGCTTCGTTTCAAATTAGATGAAGTAATTTTCTTTTTAATCTGTTCCAAAATAAATAACATATTTCTAAAGAACTCAAATTTAGAAATAACTCAAATTTAAAAATAACTCAACTTCAAAAATAAAAATAAAAAAGATAGGTGATTAGGCTAAGTTACGACTGTTGTTTGAACCACAATGACCAACTCCATTTTGACTCAAACAAATTGTGGTAAGTTTTATTTGCTCATTAATATTCATTAATGATATCATGACCTTATAACCAAAAGTTTGATTCTCGATTTGATGAGGATTTTTGGGGTACTACTCTTTTCTTTTGTCATTTTTGGTGGACTCCAAAAGAGAATACTTTTGATGTGTTTAATAATTAGTGGAGATGTATAAAACATGGACCAAAGCATACTTTTACATGCATCTGGTTGATAAACTCAGATGAATTTTATTTGGACGGGGCCAAAATACATGACTGGTCACCGCCGAGTCAATCAGGTGGGGCACTCAAAAAAACGGGGACACACTAAGCAAGTACGAAATATTGGTCTCGCTCTGCTTTCTTAAAATCAAGAATCATTACATGAGGTCAAACCATATAAGCTTCTATATCATCGTCTTGTAATTTAGAATCTGAATATGATATTTTATTGAATAAAATATTAAAAACTATGTTTTGTTATTGTGGTATTTTTCCCCCCTCACTCATTTCTCATTCCTTTTATTAAATGTGCTTGGTCTGCACATTCAAAATTGTTTACCTTTTTTAGTATATATATATTCATTATTTTAATGTGTATGGTCTACACTGTCGAATTTGAGGCAAGATGAAAGAAGAACTAATCATAGTCCCTAATCAATTCAATTAATACAAACATATATTTCGAAAGTTTTTTCTGAGAACTAAATCCTCTCAAGGTTAATAATATGACCTTGATCCCTTCTAGTGAATAAATTAAATAGAGTTTGGATCGTTTAACTTTTTGTGTTAGATGTAGAGGTGGCAAAATTAAGCATTTTCATTTTAGTAATCTGTTCAACTCATCCAAGTTTAAATGGATTCGGTTATGATTTGTTTGTTGACTAGATACAAGGAGTTATCTGAAAAGGAATTTTCAAAAATCACTATTATTTAGTAGTTATTAATTTCTTATAACTATCATATACATAATTATTTTCTATAACTATTATTCAGTTGCTATTAGAAATCAGGTGATTTTCGTCCAAGAATTTCGGACCGAAATCAGTCAAAAATAAGAGTATTTGGTCACAAAAGCCAACAAAAATTGCCTGACAGAAAAAAAAAAAAAATTTCCAACCGATTTCGGTCGGAAACTGGTCAAATATTTGGTCATACTTGTATATAATGTACAAAAATAATTATTTATTGAAATTTTTTCAAATTTTCCCACCCAAGACAAAAATTATATATATTTAATTAACCACCGAAATAAGTTATAATTAAATATTTCCGACCGATTTCGGTCGGAAAAATGGTTGTAAAATAATTAAAATATAAATTTGTTAATATTTGTGTGTGTGTGAGAGAGTAAATAATAAATAGCAATTAAATAAACAATATTTAATACTTATTTCTATATATTAGAAGAGCCAGAGTTTCAACCTGACTACCTTCATGGCAATAAAAGTAAAGTTAGGGATATTTTAATTATTTTACTGTAAACTCTACGTGGCTTTTTTTACTGAACCCACCGCATACACTCATCTTTATTTCGCTATTCTTCTTCATATTCAGTTTTCTTCTCTCTTGATCTTCCTCGCTGATGCCTCTGATTTTCAATGAATTTTACTGATAGTAAAGAACTAATTTTTTTTTTGTGCTCAATTCATGTTTTATTTTACTTTAAATTCAATTCAGTTAGATTTTTTTACTTTAATTTTAATTCAGACCTTATTTTAGATTCTTTAGGTTTTTCTGCCTTATTTTACTAAATTAATATTTGTTCAATTTTGAAGTTAATTAAGAAAAGACCATCATGTAACGAATTAGGTGAGGAAGGGTCAAGAATGATACGCTCAATGGACACGACTCTCTTGATAATTTGAAGTAAGCCTTTTCTTTTGCACCATTCGTCTTTAATGACAAGCAAAGCCTCTTTGCCACTCGAGTCACTAAGCTTTAGGAATTTATCCTATTATTGAATTTGAGGGGTTCTGCTTCTTTGTTTTTGCAGGACTTTGTTATTGTAGTATAAAGGTATGTATATGTACTGTTAATAGATTTTCAGTGTTGTATATTTCCAGATAGTTTGTATTTGTGTTGAAGCTAACGACCACTTTCGTTTCTCTATTTTCATGACCTGAATCAGATTTCTTAAATAAAAAATTCTTTGTCGCCAAGGTGTATGACAAAATCCTTCAATGAATTGGATTGTGTCTTTGGTTTCTTATTCACCCTCCGGAGGTAAGAGAGAAAATAGAAAATTACGAATGCATGTACTATCATATTCTCAACAGCGGAGAGCCGAATATTTGACACGGTTAGCATCTGTAATTCTTTACACCTTTTTCCTTTCTCCCTTTTCACCACACAGCATGATATATTAAAATTATAGAGAAAAAACTTTGATGAGTTGCTGTTGTAACTGTGTGGATTTTCTTTCTTTCATTTCTTTTTTACGAATGAAATAAACTGATATTACCAAATCTGTTGCGGTATAGAGAATTTCAGATACTTGAAGTATATTCTTGGTTCTCTGTTTTCTCATAGAAGCTCCTTATCGCTAGCTATATATAATTGTGTCTCATTTGCTAAATTTTCATGAATTTCCAACACAATTAATCGGGAAAGTAGTAGTCTCAAGTTTGCTTATAGGTATCTGTATTTGTATGGTACCTTTGGATGGAAAATTACCAAAAAATTACAAGTTAGTTGACTGATGTATGGAGCTTCTGTAAGGTGATTGCTTTGAAAAGATTCAAAGCATGGATTGCTTTATTCAGATGGAATTTTGTATTAATATTTCACTACATGGGACAGTAACATTTAAACCTTAAGAATTTTGCTCCAACTTCTGCAATTTGTGATTGTAACTTTGCATTTGAGTCCTTATGCTTTGTCTTATTGGACCTTAATATTTAGTATTCTGCTTCTTGTATACAAAAAGTGATTAATTTGTGTTATTTTCTACTTTGGTTTATAAATTTGGTACATTTGTCTGATCGTTTCATTTAAAGTTCAGTCCCTTTTGAAGAAGAGATACGGGATAGAGACCTAAGACTCTAATGAAGACTTCAACATCTTTCCGAATGAAAACATTCTTCTATAGTCGTGAGCTTATAGGAAAACCTTGCCTTCTTCTATAGGAAATAGTGCTAACAGGTTATGGTGGTTGGGGATATTTTGGTAGCATTTTCAGCATCAATGACCTCTTTGAACATTTGCAGCAAGGTAATGTATGGACTTTTCAGTTCAAGAGTTGAGTGTCTTTGTTGAATTTCGAATCTTTTACTTTTTCAAGAAAACATGTTTATGTTTTACGATGATTGTTTGATTGAAGGATTCTATTGCATATAGCATAATTCTTCCATGGTCTTGGTTCTGTTCCCGATAGTGCGCTCTGGAAAGAAGGAGCAAAGGCGAAAAAGCTCTAGTGATTTTCCCTTGACTACTGTCAGGCCAGGAAGATAACTACATAACCTAGAGAATTGGATTATAAATCTTGTTAATGGAAATTTGCTCACTCAAGACGAAGATTGTTTGGATTGGGTAATTCCTCTATATTGCAGAGATGATCTTCTTACTCTTTGGAGACACTAGATTCTAATAGAATTTCCTCTTGCTCTTCAGGTGATTTTCACTATATATTTTCTTTTTGTACAACTTTGTCTACTGTTTGGAAGAAAATAAAATGATATTTTGAGGTTTTTACACCATGCTAAAGTTTCATTTGACATATTTCTTCGATGATTTAATATTAGCTCACTCATGTTGTATAGATGAAATCTTTTCTGCCAAAGTTGAACCCAAAGACTTAAGTTTGAGGGGAAGTATCTACGAAGTGGAACGTAATGGCAATGAAACTTTGCAAAGTAACAATGGAGATAGTTTGGGCAGGGGTAATTCTTTAGCATGTAAAGACTATCGGTTATATAGATACTATCATCTTTACACTTCAGCATCTAATATCATAATGCACAATGGATGCAAAGAATGTATTATTCACCATAATGCAACATCATGATGAATATTTTGCTCCAAAATGTATATAATAATCGAGCAATTAGCATGTGATATTGTGCGATATTGTCTATCTAAGTTGATACCAACTTATATGGATCAATTTTATTCTTTGCACTTCAGTATCAACGCAAAATCAACAAAATAATAATAATAGCTTCAACTTTTACAATATTGGGCCCGTGCTGGCACGGGCTATTACTACCTAGTATATATATATATATATACTAACTAGAAGCCCACTACCCGCCAGCCCAATATCCCTTCCCCCTCATTAAAACCTAACCTTTCTCCTCACAAAAAAGAGGATTAGATTTCCCCCTAAAAGAACGGCAGATCCCTCCCCCATGAAGAGGGTTTTTGCATCCGTACCCACTTTTTGTGCCACGTTTTAATTTATACTCGCTTTGTAAAAAAAATTGCATCCGTACCCACTTTTGCGCATAACTTCAGCGTGCGGGGCTGAAGTAGCAAAGGCAATCACGCAAAACTTCAGCGTTCTAGTAGACGGGCCTGAAGTAGATCTAGAGCTGAAGTTGTTGTCTTGTAACTGGGGAACTTCAGCATACGGGCTGAAGTTCTCCAGTTATAAAAACAAAAACTTCAGCATACGAGACTGAAGTTCCCCCATTTACACTGGGAAACTTCAGCTCTTTTGTCTTTGTAACCGGGGAACTTCAGCATACATGACTGAAGTTCCCAAGTTACACTGGGGAACTTCAGCTCTAGAGTTGAAGTTTTGTATTTGTAACTGGGGAACTTCAGTATAAAGACAAAAACTTCAGCATACTGGGCTGAAGTTCCCCAGTTTACAAAGACAAAACTTCAGCTCTAGAGCTGAAGTTTTGTCTTTGTAACTGGGGAACTTCAGCCCCGTATGCTGAAGTTTTGTCTTTATAACTGGCGAACTTCAGCTTAACTGGTGAACTTCAGCTCAGCGAGGGAAAGGGAGCTGAAGTTATTTAAAAAGTGGGTACAAGTTAAAAGTTTTTAAAAAAGCGGGTATATGTTAAATGGGGGCGACCAAATAGGATACCCCGTGCAATTTTTACCCCATGAAGAACCCTAGCAGCCCTTCTCTTTTTCTATACCACAGTCGTTTCCCTAACCCAGAAACACGCACATAGACATAGATAGAGAGAGGCGGACAAAGTGAGAATGAGGAAAGAGGAAGCCATGGTGATAACTTTCTAGCTGCTGTCATTAGGAATTTGGAACTCTAAAAATTTGTTCAAGGTCGCCGACGAGTTTTCTGGGTTTCAAACCTCATTTTTGTTGAAAAATGTTGTTATTTTTGCAAATATCTAGCCACTTCCCAAGTAATTAGATACATCTCCAACTTGTACTTATTCCTAAATTTGCAATTTCAGCTTTCTTCTCCTAAAGTCTCTTACTGTGAGTGATTGAATTTGTTGTCAGTTTAGGTTTTAACATAAGTGGAATATTTGTGAACTTATTTGAAGTACTAGATCTAGCTAACACTTAAATATGCTATAGATTCTGACAACATGGCAGAATGATAGGCTTAGTGGTTTTTGTTATGATTTGGTTGAGGCATATCGTGGAACAGATTGAGTGTATGGCTCTTACACCTGCTTATGCTTATTTTGTGGTGAGAAAAATCTGAATTTTATATAATTTTCAGATAAATTGTTGTTTTGTTTAATACTATATGATTTCTAAAGGATAAGGTTCATTCCAATTTGCATAAATTTGAGCAGAACAGGAAGATGCCCTCTTGTAATAGTTAGTGGCTATCAAGTTAGCTAATTATGTATATGGCTTGAGTTTTAAGATCCCTAGAATTTTAATTTGTAGACAAAGAATAACAAGTTGACATTTTGTTGATGAATAGAATAACAGGTTAATGTTCTTAAAATTTTGTCAAATCTCTTTGATATTAAAAGGCTAAGCCTTGTTGCATTTACCAGCTCTAATTTGTAGACAAAGAATAACAAGTTGCATTTTCCCCTTAAACTTTTAGGACCACATGCTTTAAATGTTATCTTTTTTGTTTTCTTAAACTTTGTGCCAAGTCAAATTATATCATTTGGATTGCAACAGAGGAGTAACATAGTGACAGGCGGTCATAGTTTCGGATCGGATTGTTATTTTGATTAGTCTAGATGCAATTCATGATTCCTGACCACACACTTGTCTGCCTTTTCTTTCTTATATTTTTCATCAGGAGCGTTAACGCCGATGATAAAAGTCGTTTTCATACCAAGTATGTGTCATTTGTGTATCTTATTTTGCATCCTAGTTCTCTCTGATTTTCTTTCCTTAGTCATCTTTAGACAACTTGTGTCATATTTTACAGGTAAAATGTATAGTGTCAACATTAGATTTTTGACTGCCCTTCCATTTGTGTATCTTCATTTGCATACCAATTCTCTCTGATTTTCTTTCCATAGTCATCTTTAGACAGCTTATGGCATATTTTACAGGTAGAATGTGTAATGTCAACATTAGAGTTTTGGCTGCCCCTTCTATTTTTATCTCTTTGGGAAAATAAATTTATTGTGTGTTTCTTCTGAAGCTAATCAATGATTCTCATATTTCTGAATCGTTTGTATCAGACATGGGACTAAGAAGCAATTGGAGGGTGTAAAGCCTAGTGAAGTTTGCATGTGCTTTATTCTTTTGAATGGCTTCTTCTTCATTAAGGAGCAGTGGCAATGCCTTTTCTAGGCTTAACACTTGCCAACAAAGAGGAAGACTCAACTATGCCCATATCAATTTGAAATATGTGTTTAAACATGACCCTGTAGCTTCCAGTTTGCAGGCCTATCTTATCTCATACTTTATTTGTATATGTGTGTTATATGTGTTATAGACATTGACGTATACTTTAATACTTATGTATGTGATTTTTTTCATGAATATATGGTTAGATTTTATGCTACCAAGTAGAAATGTTTTGGAGGTAAGTTTTATGATGATATACTGAGAAATAACTTTGTAGTTTAGTTCTTATTCATGTGAGAATATCCAGTAACTTCTGTTCAATGCTATTAGACCAAGTGATAGATTTATTTGTAAGAAGATTTGTAGCTTTCTTTTATTTATGTACTAAATTTGTCCTTTTAGCCTGTCAAAATGCTAGTTGTTTATAAGTTTTTCATCAGATACTTTTGTTTCATTGTTTCAGCATAGTAATGTGGAGATCGAGTGTGTTTCAATTTAAGAGTATCATTAAGTGACAACAATACAAATCGCCAAGCAAGTACTTTCCACTTTTGTATATTTGTTGAGGAACTACTCTAGTCTCTAGATTGTCTAGTGTTTAAGTTATCATATATGTGTTTGTATAATTTAGTTTGTAATGTTTGTTAGTATAGATATTTATCGTAGTAAAGTAAACTCCTTACTAAAAGTTAGGCAGAAACAAAAAGCTCAACTCAGAAAATCTTAGAAGCCACTTCACTCTCACAATGGATCCTCAACCTTATGCAACCCAAGACTCAATACCACCCAAACCACCTGACATTTATCAAGCTAATCTTCACAATAATACAAAAAAATCACCCTTCAGGAATGCGTTAACAACCTCTAATCCAACTTTCTTCACATCAACTGAAAATCAACCCGACATAGATCTTTCAACGACTAATTCAGAAGAGTACTTGGTTGAACACTCATTACTAGAACACACACGGGGTATCAAATTCATATCATTAACAGAAGAGGAGAGCAACAAATTTATGAGCCATGGAAAAATTCCATCATTGTGAAACTAGTGGGGAAACGTATGTTACACCACTATTTAAAGAAAAGAATTCAAGAATTATGAAGGCTAACCGAAGATTTTCAACTGATTGATCTAGGGGAGGATTATTACATAATTAAATTCAAAAGAAAGAAAAATATGGACAAAGCATTACAACAAGGTCCTTGGTTCATCAATGGGCACTTCCTCTCCATTACAAAATGGAAGCCTAATTTTGTAGCTACAAAGGAAAGGGTAACTACATCGACAGTATGGGTTAGACTCCCTCAATTACCCACAGAATATTATGACGGGAAAATTCTGGAAAAAATTGGTAATGCAATTGGGTGACTATTAAAAATTGATGTTTGTACATCAACCACCCTAAGGGGCTGCCATGCTAGGCTTTGTGTGGAGCTTCCATTAGAAATCCCAGTACAACCTTTCCTCTTTGTAGGCCATCATAGACAATTCATACACTAAGAAGGAGAAAATTCCTCTGTATAAGTTGTGGTCGAGTAGGTCACACAACAAGGCAATGTATATACATTTCACACAGTACCAAGGATAAGGGTGAACCAACAAGGGGGAAATCAGAAACAACAAAGGTAGACAACATCCAAGAAGAATGGAAACAGTATCATTCGCCAAAAGAAGGCAGCAAGGTGCCAGAGGTAACCAAAAAAATTTCAATGCAAATATAAGCAAGAACTCCAATGGCCCAGTATCTCAGTTAAATTGTTCAATGCTAACACTGGTAAGTACATGGATACACAAATGTTACAATACAAAACCAAGAAACCTAATAAACCTACTTCCTTGGTTGACAAAAATAAGAAAAAAAGAATACTACTTTGCCAACAAAAAATAACTTTTCTCTTCTAAATGATGAGCAAATGGTTTTACTTGAAATCACTAATGAGGAGGTAAATAAAAAAGAAATTACTAATATTTGCCATCCAATTGAACAAATATCCTCTTCTAATGTAGATTTTGCCATGTTGAAAAATAACGTGCCAGCCCTTAACAAAAAGGAAAATTTGACAAGAAAGAATGCCATGCAAAAAAATCCTCTAAATGGTTATTTTTACCCTCCAACTATACATGATCCTTCTATTACTAATGAACTTACTAACGGCCAATTCGGTAAAATAGCTCCCTTAACCGTAAATCTAAAACAAAATCCTTCTTTAGGATTTGGAAATCCTTCCACCCCTACGCATGCCATCCAAATGGCAAAAGAAGAAGACAATGAAGGACAAATATCTCCCAACCTTGAGCACGCAATGGATATTACATCCATGGAAAATCACCCTATAAGACCTCACATTGGGCACCCAAACGCCAGGCAAGAGACAGCCTCAATTATTAACCTATCAACCAATTGATCCCGTTCCTCCAGTAGCCCCCCCCCCTCCACGCCTGTCCTAGACTCACAAAGTACCAAGGATCCTATCCAAGCATGCCTTCTTCCTTGAGAAGAAGACACAGGCTTCTTCAACTTCTACGCCAACACAGAACCCAAACCATAGAAAATCTTCCACCACTACCCTCTAAACCAGAAAATCCCCAGATCTTTTACATCCAACCTCCACAACCACACGATTATTAGCCTGTATCATGGATGGAAATGGGCCTGATGGGCCATGCATGTTCGTTCAACATCCAAATCAATGGGCAGGACACGATCATCATACTCCACGACACACAGTATCTAGCCCAACTGGTAACAGAGGGCATGAGATTGGCCATGAACAATTACCTCAACCAGGTCTAGCTCAACAATATTATTCAACCTTTAGCACCCTCAATGATCCCCCAACTAGTGCATGCAATGAGGAACCAATGGAGCTTGCCTCCTCACTTTAACCCTATCTACCCTCAGAATGACCTCCTAGACATACCCTTCTTCCTACCAGAGACACTAACCTTACTCAACTCAATATTCCTTCCTTGGGAACAACTTCAACCAGTTCAGGAGCCACCAGCTCCTCCACCTCACCAACAACCTCCACCACCTCCTCAAAACCAGGACCAAGAACCAGCACCAGTAGAGGCATAAATGGAGGAAGAGGAACCCATAAACCTACTCTTAGAAAGAGTGCTAGAAATCTCAAGGCTCGACAAAGTAAAAGTATTTCTCTTTACGGAGAGGCAAAAGAAGAGACATGTACTCAGTTTCCCACTAGCATTATACAAATGCTCGATGGACATAAGGCCTCCACAGGACCCAACAGTGGGCAACAGGGCCATGATCCTAATTCCATCACTGAGAAGGAACCCAGTTCTAGGGACAGTGAGACAGAATGGGGAGCCGACAAACTCAAATCTTAGTTTATCAATGAATCGACCTACAAACTTCATCATTTGGAACATTAGGGGAGGAAATAATGATAATTTTAGAAGGAACTTCATGGAAATGATAGATACCCACCGGCCATGCATGATAGCACTATTGGAAACAAGAATGTGTAATCACACTGAGTTGCTCAATGGTTTTGGTTTTACGGAGTTTATTGAGGTGCCAGTGGAGGGGCAAGCAGGAGGTATAGTGATACTATACAACAGTGAGGTAGTCACTGTCCAAAACTTCGTCCGTAGAGATCAAGAAATACATGCTACAATTGAGGTATTGCCTATTCGTAAATATTGGCTTTTTAGTGCTATTTATGCTAGTACTAATATACATAGTAGAAATATAATGTGGGGAAACCTTGAAAATATTAGTAGGACTTACAATGAACCATGGTTGGTAGGGGAAGATTTCAATGATATTTTGAGTATGAATGAAAATTTTGGTGGTAGATCAATTAACGAAAATAGAGAAAAATTTCTATGGTCAAAAATAAACAACTGCAATTTATTTGATCTTGGTTTTAAAGGTTCCAAATTTACTTGGTCTAACCATAGACACAAGAATAAAGGACTCATTATGGAAAGACTAGACAAAGTACTAGGAAATGAGGAATGGGTCCATTTATTCCCAAAAAGTTCGGTTATCCACCTCCCTAAGACTCATTTGGATCATAACCCTATCCTAGTAGAATTGATCCCTAGAAATAATTCACTTCACAAACAACCCTTTAGACTTGAAGCATTCTGGTGTAAACATCCAGAATTCCAAACCCTAATTCAAAGTAATTGGTATAATACGGACTATTTTAGAGCTAGCCAAAATTTCATAGATAAAGTTAAGGACTGGAAGAACCAAACCTTTGGTGATATCATAGGTAAAAAAAGACGACTTCTAGCTCGACTTAATGGTATCCAAATTTCTAAACATTATGGCCATAGTAGGTTCCTCCAAACCCTAGAAGCTGAATTAAAAAAGGATTACAATGACTTGCTCAAAATTAAAGAGGATTATTGGAGGATAAGATCTAGAGTCATGTGGCTTAATGAGGGAGATGCTAATACAAAATTCTTCCACATCTCAGCCTCTAATAGAAAAAGAAGAAATAAAATTAACTTCTTTAAAGATAATGAAGGAAATTGGATCAATGATCCTCATCTTCTTATCTGTCATGTCCTTAATTACTTCACCAATATTTTCACTACTTCACAAGCCATGACAAGCCGGATTAGCCTCCTCAAAAACAACTCTTCTCAAAACCTCTTAAACCTAAGCTCTATTGACAACCCTCTGCTAGATAGTGAAATCAAAAGAGCTATTTTCTCCTTTAAACCCTTCAAAACTCCAGGACCGGATGGCCTTCACCTTTTCTTTTTTCAAAAATATTGGAAAATTGTGGGGCCATCAGTTACAAATTTATGTCATAATGTTTTTAAAAATCAGGAGGTCCCAAAAGACATAAACAAAACCTACCTTTGCTTAATTCCAAAAATCCCTAATGCAAATAACATTAGGAATTTCAGACCTATTGGCCTTTGCAATATCATTTATAAACTTATCACCAAAATCATGGCAAACCGTCTAAAACCTTTCCTTGATCAGCTTATCAGCCCCTTTCAAGCTAGCTTCATGAAAAATAGAAGGGCATCCAATAAGGCTGTTATCATTCAAGAACTAGTTTCCAAACTCAAAAAACTAAAAGGAAAACAAAGCCACATGATTCTAAAATTTGACCTAGAAAAAGCCTTTGACTTATTAGAATGGTCCTTTGTCCATCACACTCTAACTTATTTCAACTTCCCTTCAAAATTCAAAAAAAATCTTCTAAATTGCATATCAAGTAGTTCAATAGCAGTTCTAGTGAATGGCTCCATTACTACTTTTTTTTAACCTAGTCGAGGAATCAGGTAAGGGGATCCTTTATCTCCTTATATCTTCATACTCTGTCTAGAAATACTTTCAAGATGCATAAACTATCAAGTCGATATTAGGAATTGGGATCCGATAACCGTAGGAAAAAGAAGTCCAAAGTTCTCACACTTATTCTCTACAGATGATCTCACCTTCATGGCCAAAGTCAATATGAAATCATGCCACACCATCCAGAAAGATTTAGAAACTTTTTGCGACTTATCAGGTCAATGCATCAACAATGCTAAATAAAAAATTGTCTTTTCAAACAATTGTCCCCAAAACCTTATTAAGGAGATTACCAATAAACTAGGCATCAAAAGAAGTGATTCCTTTGGCACATACCTAGGCTTTCCCATTCTACTCAAATATCCTAAACCTAAGGACTACCAATTCATTATCGACAAAATGAGAACCAAACTAGCGGCATGGAAAATGAAATTCCTTAATGTAGCTGGACGAACTAATTTGTCCCAATCTTGCTTGAACTCAATACCTAGCCATTATATGCAATATACTCTTCTGCCTACTAAGATTCTTCACAAAATTGATAAAATCCAAAGGGATTTCATTTGGGGTACTACCAATGAGAGAAAAAAAAATCCATCTTATTAAATGGTCTACTATATGCCATGAACAAGAATCCATATTGCACATCTTCTTTAACTGCCAAGCCATAAAGTTTTTTTGGGACAATATTTTGTGGCAAAATAAGTATAATGATCCGGGCGATCACTGGCTTATCCAACTAAAAGATTTTGACTACCCTATTAACAATAAGATTTTAGATTGGACTCTCTTTTTCCCTTTTGCTATCTGGCACATTTGGTTAAATAGAAATCAAAACAACCAAAACAATATGGGTAACCCTATTAATATAAACCAAAGTATTGCTAGGGCCACAAAATTTTTGCTCCTTACTGGAAATAATACTCACACCACTCCAAAAATCATTATCAATGTTAAATGGCATAGACCTCCTAATGGTTGGTTCAAACTGAACATTGATGCTAGCTATAACAAAGATACTCATAAAAGTGGTCTGGGAGGTGTTATCAGAAATGCAAACGGTCAATGGATAGTAGGGTTTTCTAAGATCACCCATGCCTATGGATCATTACAAGCTGAAATCAAAGCACTTCTAGTGGGACTAAAAACAATTCATATTTGGGGTCTGTTTCCCTTTCAAATAGAAACAGACTCCACGGAGGTAATCCTTTCAATCCAGCAAGGTAATAGACCCTATGATAATATCATTAATAAATGCAGGTTGTCAATGCACTAGCTGAAGGAGGTAACCGTCCAACACGAGTTCAGGCAAGGGAATAAAGTAGCCCATCAAATGGCAAAGAAGGCATCTCTTGATCCAATGAAGAAGAAATTTTTTTTTGTAGTACCACCAGATGATGTAAAATGTATTGTAGATGGAGATATACTAGAACAATATGCTTTTATTAAATTTCTATCTTATGAAGCTTGCAAGAATCTAGCAAGTGTAGGTAACCAAAGTGTCCTAAGTGACACAAACTATGAAAACCCTGTATTTTTCGCTACTTAGCTGTTAATATATATCCTCCTGTTTGCTAAAAAAAATAGATATTTGTCGTAAACTGCCACTAATTGACCAAAAAACCCCCATAATTCAATACTTGTTGTATTATAGATCACCAATATTTGTTGTATTGTAGATCAATTTTCTGGAAGTGTAGCTTAAAAGAATTCTAATTTTTTTTCCCAGAAATTCAAAATTTCCGACCGAATTCGGTCGAAAATTTCAAATGAAATCTCCAATTTTTTGAAATTTTCAACCGAATTCAGTCGGAAATTATGAATTTATATTAATATTTTAAATTAATTAACAATTTACAAATAATTATTTAATTAAACAAAGTTATTATTTTTTAAATTTCTGACCGAATTCGGTCGGAATTTGAAAATTAAAAAAAATATAAATTTAATATTTTCCAACCGAATTCGATCAGAAATTGAAAACAAAAAAAAAATTTAACATTTTTCGACCGATTTCGGTCAAAAATTAAAGTTTGACAGGCAGTCAACACATTGAAGTTTCCGACCGACTGCGATCGGAAATTTTCGATCAATTGCGGTCGGTACTCGTTTCCGACCAACATTTTCCCGTCCAATTAAAATCGGTCGGAATTTGGTCGGTAATTAACAACTTCCGACCGATTTCGGTCGGAAAATTCGGACGGAAATCACCTAATTTCTAGTAGTTACGGTAGTGTACTTGCTGTATTCGTGTTGTTGTATTCATAAATACAACAACAAAAAGCGCCTAAAGATCAGGGTAATCCAGTTGTACGCAACATGTATTCACATGTAGGGGTGTACATGGACCGGGTTGGTTCGATTTTTATGAAAACCAAACCAAATCAATTATATCGGTTTGGATTGGCTCATTTTGTTGGGTTTTCGGTTTTTTTTTTTGTTACATGAATAAGTTGCAATTGTACTTTGTTAAAGTTACAGATAAAGTTTTGATAAGTTAATATATGTTTAGTAAATATTGAAAAAATTGACAAACATATAATCTATTAAAATATTCTAATGGGACAATTTTTTTAGTAATACATGATAGTTATTTTCTTAATCGTCTAAAATATTCGTTAATGTACGCTTTCTAGGTTAACACATGAGAGGATCTCAAATATTTTAATATTTTTTTAAAGAAAATTCAATATAAAGTATTAAAAATATATATAAAAATTATATATTTATATGTCGGTTTTGTTCGGATTTTTCCACTCAATACCAAACAAAGTCAAACCAAACTTAGTCGGATTTTTTTATCTGTTTGGTTTGGTTTTTCAGTTTGGTGCGGTTTTCCGGTTCGATTTGTACACCCTTATTCACATGTATTCGCGACATGTATTCATGAATATAGCAGCAAAAAGCGCCTAAAATCAGGGTAGTCTAGCTGTATGCATGTATTCGCGATGTTGTATTCATGAATACAACAGTAAAATGCGTTAAAATAAGGGCACTCCAGCTGTATGCACATATATTCACATGTATTCGCGCCATGTATTCACGAATACAGTAATGACAATCACCTTAAAAATATGTATGTCCAGTTGTCTAAGAGAGAGGAAAAACATAAATAGTGTATTTCATGCCTCAATGGTAGTATACACCATAAATACGTATTTTGCTATAAAATATAAAAAATAATATTTTAAAATAATTTTGATTTATTATAAATAGGATGTATACCTTTTCTATGGGAGGTAAAACTTCCTTAACTGAATGACCATTAAACTGTTGGTCAAAATGGGTCAAATAGTATGACTCAACGGGTTAAAATGCAACTCAAAGAGGGGAGGTAAGATAAAAAAAGAGGGGAGCTTTGTTGCTTGATACAAGAATGTGAAAGAAGTTAATTTAGAGATTTTAATGAATATATATGTCATTACAGTAATTATTAATTTTAACATGATCCAAATTTTTAATTAACAGTTCTAATAATAAGTAATTGTCAAANCATATGTCATTAAAGTAATTATTAATTTTAACCAGTTTTTGGACTGGTAATTGAAAAATAGTTAACGTTTGTAAAGTCATTGAAAAATAGCCACTCTTTTATGCGGAGATAAAATCTAGACAAAAATATCATAGCTGAAATATGGAAAATTCCAGCATAATATACTGGATTATGGAGTTCCTGCGCATAACGTTCAACATATTATGTTGGAACTCCAGCACATTATGACATTCCAGCATATTATGTTGGAGTCTCATATATAAAAAAAAAAAAAAAAAGTCGAACTATTATTATGCTGAAATTTTTTCGGATTTTTAAGGATGCTTTTATTCATATTTTATTTTTACATAAAAAAATAACTAAATTTCAATTACTTTTGAAATTATGGCTAATTTTTAACTAGAAATAATAAATCATGTTATTTCTGATTTTTTTTCGCTAAGTAATTTGCAATCTATTCAAGATTATTAGTTAATTGAGGACCAATGGTATCATAGTTGCTGTGAATAGTTACCTCGCGTTGCTACAGGCCAAATTATACCTGTTTATTTTATAAAAGAGTACATTACCAATATAGTATAGATTTTAAACACATCAATTAATTCAGAATCAATCTGAATTTAAGTTTTTCTCAAGGAAATCTTCCCTCATCTTGCTTCAATTTTGCAAGGTTAATTGTGTCGAGTACATTGAGTAAAAAAGGAAAGAGAGAGGAGGGGGAGGGGGAGGGGGGAGGGGGGAGCACATGTGACGACCTAAAATCTCGTTTGTCGTGATGGGCCCTATTTTAATACTAGGCAAGCCGACAATCTTAATAAACCACAAATTCCTTTAAGTTTGAAAACACAATAAATAACTTTAAGAGCAAAATCCTATAATTTTTTATAAAAAATATTATCTTTATACAATACACTCCCAAAAATCTGGTGTCAGTAAGTACATGAGCATCAAAAGGACAACACAGTCTGACTGATAAAAATATTGTCTGAAAATATAGAACAGTACAAATAACTAAAAGGGAAAGAGAGTCAAAGTATGCGGACGGCAACCAACTAACTCGATAGTCTCCAAAAGATAATTCTCCAAATCTAGCAACGGTCGTATCCGGAAGTACATGGATCTGCACACAAAGTACAGAGTGCAGTATGAGTACAATCGACCTAATATACTCAATAAGTAACAAAACTAACCTTTGGGCTGAAAGTAGTGACGAACCCAATAATTATAGTCCAATCATAGAAGATAATAGTAAAGAACTGTAGGCATGCTTTTAAGTTCAACATTTAAACTCAATAGAAGAAAAATAGATTAAATCCGACTGATACGAGGAATATGACATCCCTATGTCTACATGCAATATACATGTCATATGTGATGCAATATTATGAAAACTTCTCGTACTTAACACAATATCAACTGCGCTCATTGTGAGGGGTGCAGACTCCAGAGGGGCTCCTTCAGCCCAAGCGCAATAATAAGTCATTTAGGCCCGTTGCGGTGTGCAGACCGATTCCGTAACAATAAAGTCTATAAGGCATGTTGTGACGTGCAACCCTGATCCATATAAGGTCTGCTGGCCTCTCCACTGCACTTTCACTGAAGCTATGCTCTTTGATCTCAACTTTCGGACCCGCGGGTCCAAATTGGCCACCGACACCACATCATAAGTCAAATCACCATCCAACTGAACAGTACTGAAATCAAAAACATGAGACGGATATCCGACATACTTCCGGAGCATGAATATATGGAACACTAGATGAACATCCGATAGACTAGGCGGCAATGCAAGTTCATAAGCAACCTCTCCAATCCAGGTATTTCAAAAGGCCCAATATACCTAGGACTCAACTTTCCCTTCTTCCTGAACCTCATAGCACCCTTCATAGGCGAAACTCAGAGTAGTACTGTCACGACCCCAAAATACCCAGTCGTGATGGCGCCTATCGTGAAATCAGGCAAGCTACACATTTCATTTGTTAACAGTTATTTTCAGAAAATCCACTATATTTGCAGCAAGAGTCTCATATTTATAAAGCATCTAAGAGTTTAATCATCATTGTAAACATAAGTAAGAGAAAATCCGAACCCATATCTAGTGTCACGAAGTCATGAGCTACTACACCGAATATCAAAATACAGTGCCGACATAAAGTTGTCTGAAATAAATAAATATGACAGGTAGATAGAGAAGGAGATAATCAAGGCTGTGATCGCCATCTGCTACCTCGATGCTTCTGAAGGAACTCGACATCCTCTCAGCAACCACTACCGGGTCCCGATGTACCTGGATCTGCACACAAGGTGCAGGGGTAACGTGAGTACGACAACTCAGACGTAACGAACCCAAACTATGGATTGAGAGGTAGTGACGGACTAAACCTCAGCAATTAAATAAGACAGTGTACAGAAATTAGACATGCTCACAATTTATCAGAGGATGAAAACAGAAGGTGCCAGATATGTCTAGTGTCCCATGTATGTATCAGTATACTCTACATGCCAATGTATGAACAGTGTAGAAATGCATGTAGTGCTCACAGCTCTCACCCAATTGTGCACTCAGTACTGTAATTGGCTCTCAGGCCTAGGGAAAATCTATGCTGGAATATGCATAAGCACCGGTGACCGTAGTCACTCAGTACTGAGGGAAAAGGCCAATCCAACTCCCCGGAGAAGATCCATCTCCGGAATACAACACACAGACAAGATCCATGTCTAGGGACGATCCATTCCTCACATATCATCAACTTCAGACAAGATCCATGTCCAGGGAAGATCCATCCCTCAAATATCATCTACTTCGGACAAGATCCATGTCCATGAAAGATCCATCCCTCAAATATCAATGCGCTCACTAGGGGTGTAAAGACTCCGGAGGGCCTCCTATTAGCCCAAACGTTATAACAAGACAACAAAGGCATAATCAGAATATTGTTGTGGTGTGCAGTCCGATCTCATAACTATCTCTCAATAACAGGCTCTCGGCCTCACTCAGTCATTACTCTCCAGTCTCGCTCACATGGGATCACAGATGCATGAACTAGCCCGAATCAATGATAATGTACAAGATAACAATTACCGAGACTGATACATGATATGACATGCTATGACTGACTGAGTACATAAAGTCAATAAAAACATATAAAGAGACAGCAATATAGGACCACTCGGGTCTCAGCATTTTCGCGTGAAGCCTTAGCATGATTTCTAGAATGTTCACATTAACCACTTCAATAGAAGTGCAAATATCAATCCGTAATAGCTACTAGACGGTGCCATGGGATGAGCCAGACCATAAATCACTCGGTGCACACCCGCACGCCCGTCACTTGGCATGTGCGTCACCTTAATTATCATCATATAACATATAGTTCGGGGTTTCAAATCCTCATAACCAAGTTTGGAAACGTTACTTACCTCAAACCGGCAAAAATCCTAGCCCACAATGCCTTTGCCTCTAGACTCGGCCTCCGATTGCTCCAAATCTAGCCAAAACCAGTTTAATATCATCAATAAATGCTAGGGAGACGAAACCCATTCGAAAATTATCAAAATTAAGCACAAATCCCGAAATTGGCCAAACCCGACCCTCGGGCTCACGTCTCAGAATTCGATAAAAATCACAAAACTAGAATCCTTATTCCCCCATGAGTCTACCCATATCAAATATATCAAAATACGACCTTAATTGGAGATGGAAACCGAGCTAAATGGATGCAAATACATCGAAAATACGCTTAAGAGGCGAAGAGGGAACACCCTGGCCTTATCCAGGCGTTTGGCCCCTAAAGCCAGGCAGCCCCTGGCGTTAGGGGGGCCTTAGAGCCCAAACGCCAGGCCTGCCCTGGCCTTAGGGGGGCGTTTGAGCCCAAACGCCCGGGTCCCTGGTTCCGGTCAATTCCGAGTTTTGACGAGTTTAAGTGTTTCTCGGTTGGAATAGAAGTCTCCTACACGTTTAGGGTTTGTCCTAAACATATAAATAGACCCCAAAAACACAACTTAGAGGGGATTCGAAGAGACTGACGTCAAGACATCAATTTGTACAGATTTTATTCATTACTTTATAGTTTCATTATGCAAGTTATTTTAGAGTTGATTCTTTGAACATGTTTAGATAACTTCTTTAATTTAGGGTTTTGGTAGAACCCGTTGGAGGATGAACTTATTGTGTTATTAATAGAGTTCCGATGGGTTGATTAATCTCTATTTGTTCAACTACGTTCTTGTTGTAGTTAATTGAATGGCCATCAATTAGCTGTGCCTATTTATTATGTATCTACTTGAGAGAGAGT
>ML381561.1:8386-75464 GCA_005239525.1 Nicotiana knightiana
GTATCGTTATCTCTAATCCAACCTCTAAACCCTCGGTTATGACTTTCGTCTATACTCTGGGAGTGGTGTTGTTCAAACAATTACCTAAATATGCACTCTCTCTCAAGTAGATACATAATAAATAGGCACAGCTAATTGAGGGCCCTTCAATCAACTACAACAAGAACGTAGTTGAACAAATAAAGTTTAATCAACCAATCAAAGAAATATTAATATCACAATAAGTTTATTCCCCAACGGGTTCTACCAAAAATTAGCTAAACATGTTCAAAAGAATCAAATCTAAAACAACTTGCATAATTGAACTACAAAGTAATGAAGAAAATCTGTACAAATCGATGTTTTGCGGTCCGTATCCTCTATAATCTCGAATCCCCCTTCGTAGTTGTGTTTTAGGAGTCTATTTATAAGTTTAGGACAAACCCTAAACGTGTAGGAGACTTCTATTTCAACTGGGAAACACTTAAACCCGTCAAAACTCAATTTTTCGCCGAACTGGGGACCCTGGCGTTTGGACCCAACGGCCTGGCTAACGCTAGGCTAGGGCTGGCATTTCAGCCCTAACGCCTGGCTAACGCCAGGTAGGGTTAGGTTGTTTGGCTCTGTCGCCCGGCTATCGCCCGAGTGTCTCCTTTCGCGTATTTTTTGACGTATTTGCATCCCTTTAGCTCCGTTTCCATCTCCACTTCACCTACACATGAAATAAACTCCATTAAGCACATAACAAGTGTATTTTTATCATTAATGCGCATAAAATGTAAGGTATATCACATGTTAAACTATGCAATTTAGTCTCGCATCATGGCGCGCACACATCCATAATAAAGACTCAACTAGAAACGGCTCATAGACAACCCCTACAACAGACTTGCTCTGATACCAAGTTTTTCACGACCCAAACTGGAGGATCATGACTAGCACCCGGGCCATACTTGCCGAGCACCGACGTACATTTTATCTAACCTTCTTTATTATATTTAAGGGCCGACGACATCGATATAAATGGTAGATTTGGATCATCAACAATAAACAATGAAAGATAATGGCATGAACATACATCACACGGGATGACAAGACTGCTAAGAAACTACATATAAGGTCCGAGCTACAACGCTGCCATGAAAGACTATACAACAAAAATTAGCCAACAAGGCATACTTAAATATACATGAGTTGACACCTGTCTATGAGCCTCCAAAGGAGCATAAGTGATGCAAAATTTCCGGAACAGGGCCCCGACATACCCATAATATCTATAACAAAAATGCATACCAAGACCACGGCAAGTCCGGAGAAGGGATCTTGCCAATAACCGCTGAACTTGGAAGCCTACTGTGGTGGGGGAGCTGCGTCTACCTGTCTATCAGGACCTGCAGCACCACATACAGCCTCCACAAATAAAAAGGACGCCATTACGAAAAAAAGTACTGAGTATGTTAGGCATGAAAGCATAAGTATGAACAATAATGTAAACAGGGATAGAGTATATACAACCTCTAAAATCTGGGTACCTCTGAGGGCTACTGACATGAAATGCGTGATACATACATATATATACATAAGCTTTTAAAACAAATGCCTCTGTGGGGAACATAATCATCATATCGTACCCGACCATAATAGGCTCGGTAAAACGTACCCGACCACGTGGAGCTCGATAAACCCAATTGATAAGTGGTTGCATAATAGGTGTCGTACTCGACCGACTATAACGCGACTCGGTAGAGTAGAATATATACATATATATAATATATATATATATATATATATATATATAATGCATGTAGGACTCATTGGAATCATATTCTGAACCTTTCATAGTGATGTAAGGTCGATATTCTCCGTACACGTTATTAGGACTATCTCTTAATCAACAATCTTATAATAATCAGGAAGTACCAACAACATTGACAACATAAGAATATGAGAACCAACCTCAACATCAATTGTTCCATAAGAAGGGAAACAATGTAAGTACTGCTAGCTTCTAAGAGTAGAGTATCTTTGGAAGCTCGTTCATTGCATTATGTATAATCGGAGTCGTGCAAAAGAAGGAAAGGGATAGCCTCACATACCTTGTATGTATACTGCCAACCTCAAGCTATGCAAATGTCAGGACTTCTTAATCTACAATAAGAGAAACGACACTATCGTTATAGTTTAAGCGTCGTAACTATTATGTATCGACCATAACATATTTTATGATGAAACGGACAGAAACTCCCCTATATATATGACCTCACACAAGTAAAAACAATCACCAAACATCCCAACACACCACAATCTCTTCATACACGAAACGACCATTGTGGTAGTGTCAAACGACCTGAAAATGTTACGACGAACGACTAGACCACCACCCTAAATATATATGGTGTTTCTCCACACCCTTCCTCCTCCAAAACTCCACAATACATTAGTAAAACACGCATCCCAATAACAACACAAAACAGTCCACAAAACAGTCTGCTACAAGTGAATAACTCGAACTCACAGCTTCAGATTACCGTCCCGTGAGTTCTTACAAGCATAGAACGAATTACCATGAATTTAAAGAAGAAAAAATGGATGAAAGAGAGAAATAAACTCACCTTAATTGTTGGATAACTCATCCCTTATCTTGCTTCTTCAAACTCTAGGTTTTACCCCCAATTAGAACTTGAAAGAGAGAGAGAAAATCAATTAGGATTTGTGGATAATTTTTGGGAGGAAGTTTGCAGGGGTTTAGGTCTGGTTATTTGTGATATATAATGAGGGTTATATGGAAGGAGATAAGACTTTAAATAGGCTCTTTGGCCGACCCGAAATTTCCTCTCTTTAGGCTCTCATTTAACCAAGTAGGTGACACACCTACTTGTCACCTAGCAGCTTGTGCAGGCTCGCAACAATATATGTATATATCTATATATATATATATATATATATATATATATATAAATATATATATATATATATATGTATATGTATTTATATATATGTGTATATATATATATATGTGACACACCTACTTGTCACCTAGCAGCTTGTGCAGGCTCGCAACAATATATGTATATATATATATATATATGTGTGTGTGTGTGTGTATATATATATATATATATATATATATATATATATACACTTTGATGTCATAGTGACGAACGGTTTAATGAGTTGAAAACTAGACTTATAGATCTTCAATTTGGTGGGTAAATCACTCTGTAATTCCAAGTAAATCGGGAGAAAAGCTTAGTAACATTTGACCTAAATTTTAAATAAAATTATGAACTTAAGTTGTGACAACTTTTATCAACTTTTGTTTCATAACTCGTTTGACTTCAAGACTTATGATACAAATATTATATAATTCAAATACCTTAAAACACGACCTATTGAGAATATTAAGCACCCCGAGGCTTACCCAAAAATACAGGTTACAACATCCTTGATTCGCTTAACTTCTAATACTTATTAATCACCCTTATACACTCTTGTATCATTTAAGACCAATAGGATTAATTCTTATCATCTCAAAGATAATCTCTTCTCATATTTACGTTCACTAACTTATGGCATGAAACAACGTACGTGAACTGGGTTGTAACAAGATAGAGATTTCATACGGATTGATATGATTATGGCACATTTTGACATTTGAGCGAATTGACATTGTTATGGAATAATGGTTTATGTTGTGCGGTTATTGTGATATTGATATGTTATGTGAAGATGAATTTCTGTCGATGTTGGGATATGGATCCGTCTCTCTAGATTTAGGTGATTACCATGTTATATTAGGCCTAATATATTTCTGCACCGGTACTTATATATTTCAGGAGGGTGCCCAGTAGCTAGTTTAGGATACTTGAGGTAGTGCTGCTTGATCGATCGAATACCTTTTACACCTTCTTCTCATTATTATATTGTTATCTTTTTTAGAGTGTATCTCCGTATTATGAATTTTGAGAAAACATATGAGAAAATAATATTATTGATATGCTTTATTATGTTTTTTACAATATTCCTATTTTAAAACTATATACAATATAAATTCTACTCATATTCTAGTGTGACTAGGGTTATTTACATAACTATCCCACACTTTCCCTCAAGTCGGTGTATATAAATTATATGTACCGAGCTTTTTACGTATGTAACTAATACGAGGACTAGTAAGGAATTTTGTGAAAATATCTGCAAGCTGATTATTCTACTTCACAAACTTTGTAGCAGTATTTCTTGAGAGTATCTTTTCTCTGATGAAGTGACAGTCAGTCTCAATGTGTTTAGTTCTCTCATGGAACACCTAATTTGATGCAATATGAAAGGTAGCTTGATTATGACACACAAGTTCGATATTGCCGACCTCACAAAATTCCAACTCCTTGAGCAAATGTTTGATTCAAAGTAGCTCACATGTTGACATAGCCATTGCTCGATATTCTACTTATGTTCTAGATCGAGCAACTACATTCTTTTCTTGCCCTTACAAGAAACCAAACCACTTCCTACTAAAACAAAATATCCAGATGTATAACACCATTTAGAAGGTGATCCTGCTCAATCAACATGGAGTACCCAAAAATTTTCTCACGGCCTCGATCTTCAAACAATAACCCTTTTCCTGGAGCTGATTTTATATATTGAATAATATAGTCCACTGCATCACGATGACTATGATAGGGAGAATCGATAAACTGACTCAACACACTCACAAGAAAGGAAATATCAGTTCTAGACACTGTGAGGTAATTTAATTTAACAAGCAGCCACATATATCTTGCAGGATCGCTAAGTGGCCACCCGTCTCCTAAGAAAAATTTAGAATTCGGATCCATAGGAATGTCAACATGTTCATAGCCTATCATTCATGTTTCCTAAAGTGTGTCCAGTGCATACTTCCGTTGTGAGATCACAATACCTAAGCTAGACCGAGCTATCTCAATACCCAGAAAATACTTTAATCTACCCAGATCCTTAGTCTGGAAGTACTAAAAAAAGATGTTGCTTCAACTTAGTAATACTATTCTGATCATTGTTGGTAATAAAATAATCATCAACATAAGCAACTAGATACATACAAAAATTTGAAGCAGAATGCCAATAAAACACAGAGTGACCAACTTCACTATGAGTCATGCAAAACTCCTGAATAAAGGCGTTGAACTTACCAAACCATGCTCAAGGAGATTGCTTTAGACCATAGAGGGGCCGACGCATCCGGCACACAAGGCCACTAGAATCCCCATGAGTAGAAAAACTAGGTGGTTGCTCCATATAAACCTCATCCCAAGATCACCGTGAAGAAAAGCATTCTTAATGTCCAACTGATAGAGAGTCCAAAGGAGAACACCAACCATGGATAGAAAAAGGCAGACTGATGCTATTTTAGCCACGGGAGAGAATGTATCACTATAATCAAGCCCCAATATCATAGTATACCATTGGAAAAAAGATGAGTCTTAAGTCAATCAATCTGGCCATATGGACAAACATTGACCGCATACAATTAACGACAACTAACAATCGATTTATCTGAATGAAGAGGAACAAGATCCCAAGTACCACTTTTTACGTAAAGCAGACATCTTTGTCAGACATCTTGCCATCATGGATGAGACAGTGCTCGAGCTATAGACTTACGGATATAAATAGAGGACAAAGATGATCAAATGCACAATGGCATGATATAGACGATGATAACTTAAACCGACATAATGGGGATTAGGATTCAGTGTGCTCCAAAAGACACGAGATAGAAGAGAGAACAAAGGTGAGTGGGGAAACTAGACAGAGAATGGAACTTTATTCTAGATAGCTGAGGATGGCATACAATTAATAATATAGAAATATTTAATAATTGCATCTCCCCAAAAACCCAACGGAACATGAGATTGTATGAGTAGGGTACGAAAAAATTCAATAAGATGTCTATTCTTTCCTTCAGCTACCCCATTTTGTTGAAATGTGTACAAACAAGATGTTTGATGAATAATGCCATGAGAGTTCGTAAAATGTTAAAATGGGAATGACAAATACTCTAGGGAATTATCACTACAAAATATATAGATAGAAATCCCAAATTAATTTTGAATTTCAAAGTTAAAGGTCCGGAAAATAGAAAATGACTCAAATCGCATTTTCATCAAAAATATCCAGGGGCACCTGAAATAATCATAAATGAAACAGACAAAATAGTGGAATCCGAAGGTAGATCTAGCCCGAATAGGACCCAAAAATTCATAATGTACTAAAGTAAAAGGAGACTCTGCTTGATTATCAGGACACCGATGAAAATGGGAGCGGGTATTCTTACCGAGCTGACATGAATCACACTCTAAAATGGACAAGTAATATAAACCAAGTATCATTTTCTAAAGTTTTGAAAAATTGGGATGTCCCAACCATTTATATAGTAAATCTGGTGAATCAGTAATAGGACAAATTGTTCAAGGAAGACAAGATGTGAGTCCATGTGATTTTGCAAGAATAAGAAATCCATTTAGTTCACGTTCAGTACCAATGATCCCCCCCGTACTACGTTCATATATAAAATAAGGTCGTTAAGAATAAAACAGAGCATTTAAGTAATTTAGCTAAGAGACTAATGGCTACGAGATTAAAAGGACTGCTGAGATATAAAGAAATGAATCTAAATTAAGGAAGGAAGTGGGCTTTCTAGACCTATTACATTTGTCATGGTTTGTGACCCATGGTCATTGTAACTGTTGGAAGAGATTGAGAACATAAAATTATAGTGAAAAAGGATTTTTTACAAGAAATATGGTTAGATGATCCTGAATCAATGACCCAAGACTCATAGGATGACGATTGAGAGACACAAGTCACATTATTACTTGTTTGAACAACATAAGCCAACCCTAAAGAGATATGTTTACATGTTTTGTACTGAATGAACGTAATATAATCCGGTAGAGAACCATCCAGCTATTCATAGTTACCGATCCCATTTTTCTACAACTAATTTCTCAAATTCTTGACTAAAAGTTTTATGGTTAACCTTGGAATGCCAAATCAGAACACCTTTTTTTTATAGAAAAACATTGTTCACTCGCCAGAAAATAAAAAGGTAGCCGGAATATGGTGAAACTTGAATGGATAGACTCGAAATAACCTACTGAGTAATCTATCCAAAAGAAGCTTCGTCGAAAACTGGTCGGAAGGTGGTCCACGCCCGAGCGCATTGACATATCTCGCCGAAAAACTCTACCTCTTGTCGGCTCGTGAGGGCACGTGGATGGGAGTTTTCTAGTAAGGTTTATTGGGTTTGGTCACTAGAGGATGGAGAATATTGTAGTGGTTTTGGTTATGCACAACACCAGTAAATAATAATTTTGACGCAAACAACTTCTTAACTCACAGCAAAGTTGCACGGTGATGACTGATTTCTTCCCGGATGTCGTTGGAATGACGCACAAAGATAATAATCTCACCAATGCTATGATACCATGTGAGAAAACACGGGAGATAATATATTATTGATATTCTCTATTAAGTGTTTTATAATAGCCCTATTTATAACTATATACAATACATATTTCCTCCATGCCATGTAGGACAAGGGTTATTTATATAACTATCTAACAAACTCAGTTGTATTTTATCTTAAAAGCTCATGACTTTCGTACTACCAGGTTTTGGGAGTTGTCGTATTATTTTCTACTTTGGTTGATGTTGTGGGGTATATTATGCTTTATTTATGTCATGACAAGTGCTGGTTTTCTAAAAACACAAGTTATTCTTCACACTTTTTCTTGTCCAAGAATCTGCAATTTCAGGTAAGAAAATGTCTAACTCAGTAAACGCACATGAAAACAACGATCCTGAACATCACAGACTTCAAGAGCCTGTGCTCAAATGGGCCAAAGCGCCCACCGCCACGAAAGAACGAACTCAAAGTTGTATACCTAAAGGAACTATTTTGTTCAGAGAGGAAGATGTCGAAGCGTCGTCCCAACCACTTAACGATGTGCTGGTAATTTCTTTTCTTTTGAATAACGTTAAAATTAAGCATGTGCTCGTGGATCCAGGTAGCTCGACCAATATAATCAGATTCTGGGTAGTGGAGCAGCTCAAGCTGCTTGACCAAATCGTACCCGATTATAAAGCCCTCAGATGGTTTAACATGGAAAGCGAAACGACGAATGGGGAAATCATCCTCCCAGTCGACATATCTGGTACATTTTGGGGAACCAGATTTCATGTCCTCGAGGGAGACACGAGATACAACGCTCTGCTTGGAAGGCCATGTATACACGTCATCAGGGCGGTACCATCGACTCTCCACCAGATGTTGAAATTCCCGACCACATATGGCATAAAAACAGTGTATTGTGAGCAGCACGCGGCAAAAGGAAATCTTCGCAGTGTGCGACGTGGCGCCAAATCCCATATATCTCACCTCGGAGGGGTCGGATTATAAACAGGTCCCCGATGATGAAGATGAAGATTTACTCGCCCCTCGAACCTTCGTTTCTCCCGAAGAATCAGACGCAACAAAATTGACGGTCGAAGAGCTGGAGCAAGCTGTTTTGAGGAAACACCTACCAGATCAAAAGGTATACCTTGGAATGGGGTTAACCCCCGAACTCAGGAAAGAACTCATTCAATTTCTTATTGAAAACATTGATTGCTTTGCTTGGTCCCACTTAGACATGACAGGGATCTCCCTGGGAATAACCACCAATCGACTAAGCGTCGACCCCAGGTTCAAACCGGTGAAGCAAAAAAGGAGGCCTCAGTCCGAGGTAAAGCACGCGTTCATCAAAGACGAGGTAACAAAGCTCCTCAAAATAGGGTCCATCAGGGATATAAAATATCCCGAGTGGTTGGCCAATGTAGTAGTGGTCCCCAAGAAAGGGAACAAACTAAGGATGTGCATAGATTATAAAGACTTAAATAAAGCATGCCCTAAATATTCATTCCCGCTGCCCAACATCGATCGATTGATCGACGCCACAGCTAGCCACGAGATCCTCACCTTTCTCGACGCCTACTACGGGTATAATGAAATTCAAATGAACTCGAGTACAGGGAAAATACTTTGTTCATCACGAAGTATGGCACATACTGCTACAATGTAATGCCCTTCGGGCTAAAAACGCAGGGGCCACGTACCAGTGCCTAGTTAATAAGATGTTCGAACATCAAATAGGCAAATTCATGGAAGTTTACATTGATGACATGCTGGTAAAGTCTCTACGCGCAGAAGACCATTTCACTCATTTGCAGAAAAATTTCGACATCTTGAGAAGTTACAACATGAAGCTCAACCCCTAGAAATGTGCCTTCCGAGTAGGTTCAGGCAAATTTTTAGGCTTCATTGTATCAAACAAGGGGATTTAAATCAACCACGAAAAAAATCAAGGCCATCGAAGAAATCATGTTGGTGAACAACGTAAAGTTCGTAGAGCGGTTGACCGGGCAGATAGAGGCGCTAGGCCGATTCATCTCGAGCTCATCAGATCGGAGCCATCACTTTTTCTCCCTACTCCAAAAGAAAACAACTTTGATTGGACTTTGGAGTGCGAGCGCGCCTTGGAGGAATTAAAACTGTATCTCTCAAGTGCCTTTGCTCCACACCCTAACGAAGGATGAAACGCTATACTTGTACTTAGCAGTGTCCGAGGTAGTGGTAAATGGCGTGTTGGTTCCAGATGAACAAGGTACGCAATTCCCTGTCTATTATTTATGTCGAACTTTGGGAGATGCTGAATCCAGGTACCCACACTTGGAAAAGTTATCTGTTGCATTGATAAGTGCATCTCGAAAATTGAAACCTTACTTTCAAAGCCACCATATATTTGTTTTAACATCATATCCTCTTCGAAATATATTGCATAAACCTGAATTGTCAGGCCGACTGGCCAAATGGGCTATCGAGCTCGGGGGGGGGGGGGGGGGGGGGGGGGGGGGGTTACGATATTGAATATAAGCCTTGAATGGCTATCAAGTCCCAAATTTTGGGGGACTTCGTGATGCCTACCTTTGTGCTTGAGTTAAAAAAAGAACTTCTACTAGCAATGGCCGCATCATCGGGGGTTGGAGGAACAAATATATCGACTATTTGGTAAGTGGGAAGCTACCCACGTATCCAAAACAATCAAGGGCCCTTCAGACTAGGGCAACCCGATTTTTACTCGACTAGAATGGAGATCTATACAGAATAACCTTCAATGGGCCCCTACCAGTATGCTTGGGACCACGAGACACTGATTACGTGCTCCAAGAAATCCACGAGGGAACCTGCGGAAATCACTCCGGTGCCGATTCTTTAATTCAAAAGATGATCAGAGCAGGTTACTACTCGGACATCATGGAGAGGGACATCAAAGAATTTGTCCGAAAATGCGACAAATGTCAAAGATTTGCGCCAATGATCCATCAACATGGTGAACAACTGCATTCAGTCTTATCACCATGGCCATTCATGAAATGGGGAATGGACATAGTTGGCCCCCTACCAACAACACCAGGTAAAGCTAGATTTATTCTATTTATGACTGACTATTTCTCAAAATGGGTGGAAACACGGGCCTATGAGAAGATAAGGGAAAAAGAAGTCATTAACTTCATCTGGGATCGCATCATGTGCCGATTCGGAATCCCCTCCGAGATAACATGCGATAACGGGAAGCAGTTCATCAGAGGCAAAATAACAAAATTTCTCGAGGATCACCAAATCAAAAGAATCCTATCGACGCCCTACCATTCATGTTCAAATGGTCAGGCCGAGTCCACAAATAAGACCATCATTCAAAACTTGAAAAAGAAGTTAGAAAATGCGAAAGGAAAGTGGAGAGAAATGTTGCCCTAGGTGACATGGGCATGTCGAACAACCTCTAAATAAAGCACAAGAGAGACACCGTTCTCTTTAGTATACGGGGCCGAGGCTTTGATACCGGTTGAGGTTGGAGAATGAAGCACCAGATTTCGATATGCCACCGAAGACTCAAACAATGAAGCCATGACTACAACCCTCGAACTATTAGATGAGAAGCGAGAAGTTTCGTTGATCCGATTGGCCGCCCAAAAGGAAAGAATCGAAAGATACTATAACTGAAGAGAAAACCTCTGACATTTCAGAGTCGGGGAATTAGTCCTAAGGAAAGTCAGCCAAAACACTAGAAACTCTAATGAAGGGAAGCTAGGCCCAAGCTGGGAAGGACCGTACCACGTCCTCGGAGTAATCGGCAAAGGGTCCTACAAGCCCGGCACCATGGAAGGCGATCAACTTCCAAACCATTGGAACCTGTCGATGCTCAAGCGCTATTACTGCTAAGGTACAATCCTCTCCCTCTTTCCTTCACGCAAGTATGAGATTAAAAGGAATCAAATCACCCCCATCTCGGAGGCCTTAGGTTTTAAAGCATGCGTTGCGCTTTTTTTCCCTCGCGTCGGATTTTATCCCAAAATGGGTTTTACCGGCAAGGTTTTTAACGAGGCAAAATCCATATTCTACCTAAGGAGAACTCACCAAGTATTCAAGGCTTCTCTTCGGTCAACCTCGAATACTGATGGGCATCCGCCCAGGAGATCACTAGAATATGCCAAAGAGGGTCTCGACAAGAGAGTGATGTATCGGACCAAACAGTCGAATGAACCATGTCCACATAGAATAATCGAACCTTCGATGGTAAAAACATGTATACTTGTACCAAGTAATCAGTGAAGTACCTTCTATCATCGAAACATTTCGCACATCAAAGAAATTTGCTATTTTAACAAAAGACAGCCCCAGGGCCAAAAATTTATCAAGCACTCAGGAACTGTCACTCCATCGACTCGCCAAAAATAAAATCCGTATGACCTCAGGGTAGGTAACTTCAAGCTCATAAGCCCTCCTCGAGGCCATATCAACTCCGATTTGGGGACTGTCCGCGACTATCGGCTCATCGAGCTATCTAACTCAAAGCCGTAAGACCTCAGGGCAGGTAACTTCAGGCTCATAAGCCCTCCACTAGGTAATATCAACAGCGTAAGCCCTCCATGGGGCAATATCAACTCTAACTTAAGGATTGACCTCCACAACCGACTCATAGCCGTAAGACCTTAGGGACGGCAACTTCAAACTCGTAAGCCCTTCATAAGACAACATTAAAACTATATGACCTCAAGCAAGGCGCGTACAAACTTGTAAGACCTTAAACAAAAGGCATAACCCCCATATCAAAGTCCAGGCTATATATCGAACTCATAAGACCCAAAAGTCATACCCTCAATATAGACGCCGTGGATATGTCACTCGAGGACTAAAAGGCTCCAGCCAAACTAACGCGACTCGAAGACGTCTGACTGTTGCCACAAAATCACAGCCCTCCAATTACTTCGAATAACTTCGAAAATAACCGTTTAAAGGTCGTGCCGACCTAAAGTGTAAGAGCCCAAGTCGCCAGCTACATCAAAGGTCGTACCAACCTAAAGCATAAGAGCCCAAGTCGCCAGCTAGTCGTATCGACCTTACGCATAAGAGCCCAAGTCGCCAGCTAGTCGTATCGACCTTACGCATAAGAGCCCAAGTCGCCAGCTACAGGTCATTCTGACCCAAAGCGCCTCAGGGCCGATTTAAAAACTTGAGGGCCGTTGAGCTAGAGTCAAAACCCGATTCGGAGACTAAGCCCGATACGATTAAATAATGCGCCTCAGGGCCAAAAAAGCGTAAGACCCCAAGTTGCCAGCTACAGGTCATACCAACCCAAAGCGCCTCAGGGCCAATTTAAAAACCTGAGGGCTATTGAGCTCGAGTCGAAACCCGATTCGGAGACTAAGCCTGATACGGTTAACTAAAGCACTTCAATGACAAAAAAGTGTAAGAGCCCAAGTCGCCAACTAGTCATATCGACCATACGCATAAGAGCCCAAGTCGCCGGCTACAGGTCATACCGATCCAAAGCGCCTCAGGGCCGATTTAAAAACCTGAGGGCTGTTGAGCTCGAGTCGAACCCGATTTAGAGACTAAGACCGATACGCTTAATTAAAGCGCCTCAATGCAAAAAATGCGTAAGAGCCCAAGTCGCCAGCTAGTCGTATCGACCTTACGTGTAAGAGCCCAAGTCAGCAGCTACATGTCATACCAACCCAAAGTGCCTCAGGGCCAATTTAAAAACCTGAGGGTTGTTGAACTCGAGTCGAAACCCGATACGGTTAACTAAAGCGCCTCTGGGCCAAAAAAGCGTAAGAACCCAAGCTGCCATCTAGTCGTATCGACCTTATGCGTAAGATCCCAAGTTGCCAGCTACAGGTCATACCGACCCAAAGCGCCTCAGGGCTGATTTAAAAACCTGAGGGTCATTAAGCTCGAGTCAAAACCCAATTCGGAGACTAAGCTCGATACAGTTAAATAAAGCGCCTCCAGGCTAAAAAAGCATAATATCCCAAGTCGTCATCTAGTCGTATCGGCCTTACACGTAAGAGCCCAAGTCACCAGCTACAGGTCATACTGACCCAAAGCGCCTCAAGGATGATTTAAAAAACTTGAGTGGCACTGAGCTCGAGTAGAAACCCGATTCGGAGATTAAGCCTGACATGGTTTACTAAAGCGCCTCAGATCCAAAAAAGCGTAAGAGCCCAAGTCTCCCGCTACATCGAAGGTCGTACTGACCTAAAGCGTAAGAGCCCTAGTCGCTGGCTTAAAAAGCCTCCGGGCCAATTTATAACCCCAAGGGTTTCATCTCAAAGTCCAATTCACCGGGCTGACTATCGATGAGCAGATCAAACCAAATAATATTTCATATATATATATATATATATATATATATATATGTACATTACAAATACATGTCTACAATACTCCCACAGGAGTCTTATGCAAATAACAAAGCAGAAAATCTAGTCTACTCTCTGGACCAACTCCCTCAAAGGCCCCTTGGACCAGCTCCCACGGTGGCCTTCAAATGTCAGCATCAGCTCAAGAATAAAGGAAAAACTTGGTGCCGATCTCATCCGCCTCGTCCTGCTTTATCTCTTCCGAGAGATCAAAGCCCCTAGTATGTATCTCTTCGAGGGTCTCTCTGGTAAAAGCTCCTCTCAGCTCGGCACGAGCATCGGCAACATCTTTTAAATAAATGGCCACCTTCCTATCGGCCTTCGCTCAAACTTCTCCAGCTTAAACCCGAGAGACCATGACCTCAACCTTCTTATCTAGAAGACCATTCTTGAGTTTGGAAATCCTGCTCGACTAAATTTAATTGTTTTCTCGGGCATTGCAAAGTTGTATCTTGAGGGCAGCATCCTTGAGCAAAGCATTCCTTTGACTCGAGAACTGATCCCCCTACAGTCAGATGTCGACTATCTCCGATCGCTCATCAAGAGCAGAGACCTAAGGGTTTATTTTAAAGTTCAAAATTTCGGACCAATTATCAACATGCATCATGGTATATTCCAAAAGGAAAAGAAAATATTAGAAATGACAAATAAATAGAGGCCTTTATATATAGTGAAGATTCACAGAGGTGTATTTACAAGGCTCATGCCTGGAGCCCTTACACAAAGAATAGAACCAATAAAAACCTAATCTACCTTCTTTAAGACCTAGTTTGTCATTGTTATCAAGGACTTTGCCTTTATCAACCCCCTCACGACTAGCGTCCTCACCATCCATTTTCTCTTCGTCTTCGGCATCGGCTTCGTCGTCGGCAGAGAAAAGGAACTTGGCATCAATCTCGTCTGCCTTAGCCTGATCTATCTCTTCCGAGAAACCAAAGCCCTTATCATAAATCTCCTCGACGGTCTCCCTATAAGGTTTGCATCGGGTATGCTCATTGGTTATTCGCTCTCGATCAAAAGTTTCCCCCTCGACTCCTTCTGAGCATCGGTAGCGTATGTAAGATGGTGCATGTTCCCTTCGATGTGTTTTCCAACGTCTCGCAAATGGGTTTCCGAACAAAGAACAGTTTTGGCTAAGCTTTTGCCAGTATCACAACAAGGCATGCTTCCCCCCTAATTAGGAAAGCACTCAAGAACTTCAAGTGGGAAGATATTATGAATCCCACAAGAATTTTCGCCTAAAAAGATAACATATCTGTGAAGTTACTTGGACTCGGATTCAGGGAAAAGAAGAATTGGTAAAGCATTTCCCAAAATCGAGATTTATCTTCTACACGAGGGAATATCTTTGAGTTATCTTCTCTTCTCCAAGGAATGGCCCGACCGACTCTATAGATAGCTATGTCTCCGTCAGATGGGGGTCTTCATTTACACCACCTTCTCCCAACGGCAATCATCCTTCGCCTTTTCAATATCGATCACCAAACTAGCACACCGAGGCGTGGGCTCACATCGGTCCGCTACTAATAAATATTTATGAGCCTCAAGGTCAGATGACGTCTCATAGGGTCCAAGTAGGCACTCCTCGACGCAAGGGGGAACTACCATTTCGCTCTTAGAAGAGCGTGAAGAAGAAGCGGTTTTCTATTTATGAGGGACTATTTTTGAAACTTTAGCCATCACTGCGTTAACATTTCAGAATAAGAAGAAAAAAACTAGCAAATAGATGAAAGCAAAAGCTGCTTAGAAGAGGTTTAAAGATGTTACAAAGGGTGAAAATTTCAAAAAGAAGGGTTGGAGTATTTATAGAGGTTTTTCCGAGCGTGTTGGAGAAGTTAAAAAGGCGGCCAAAAGCGTTTGAGAGGCTTTTTGAGAATCGTGCTCTGTGCAACCTTTCTGCCACATCAACTGATGACCTCACATGACTGACGTCATGATGAAGATATCGAAGAGCCAAGAATTCAAGACAGTTCCTTAGAATTTCATTCTAGAGAACGCGGGAACTATCTTTATGCGGATAAAATCGAAGAGCCCGATTTTACGTTCATTTCGACACTCAGAAGGCTCGAAGGTCAAAGTTTTGGTATCAAGGGGCATACCGGAGGTCCTCGATGCCGAGGCAATACAAATCGAAGGTCCTCGAACTCGAGGAAATACATATCGAAGGTCATCGACCTCGAGACAATACATATCGAAGGTCATCGACCTCGAGGCAGTGCATTTCGAAGGCCAACATGGAAAGGTGGGAAATTCCCAAGGGGCACATGTTTAGATCTGACAAAAGTACACAAAATAGTACAAGCCCGTACCGAGGTATTAAATGGTTGTACCAGCCATATCTATTGGTATTAATTACACATGTGCCATGTTGGGATTCCCCCTCATATATAAAGGGGACCCTTGTCATTTTGTAGCATATATGATATTCAATACAAGCACAAGAACATCCTTTCCTCCTTAGCTAAAACATTCTTTATAATTGATTCATTGATTTGCTACTTCTCATTTATTGTCTTCTTGAATTATTCTTCATGTATTGCTTATTATTGATTATAAATAGGCGATCCTTAAGGCGTTCAATATTGTTACACTGTTATCGATATCCCGTGGTCAAGCTCCTAAAGCTCGACCCCGAGGCCTTTCCGACCACCCTGAAGGATGGTCTCCCCGTTACCCGGTTCGCATAATTTGGTTCCTTTTGCTCTTATTCCGTTTTTCTCACTTCATATTCAGCATCTACTGCCTAAGCCATCAACGTTAAAATAGATCACGTATTTTTAGAACTACATAATCAGATATAATGGTAATTACCATTTTCAAGGTACACAGTACCGAGACATTAAATAGTTGTACCAGCTGTATTTCTTTGTAAATATTACACATGTACTATGTTGGGATTTCCCCTCTTATATATAGTAGACCCTTGTCACTTTGTAACTCAAACATTCTCTACAATTGCTCAATTGATTTATTGCTTCCATTTATTGTGTTTCATTTATTGTTCTTCACTTAGTGTTTATTGTGGATCATAAAGAGGTCATCTTCGAGGCCCATTAAGTTGTTAACCCTCCATCGGTCACCCTTTGTCAAGTACTCGTGCTCGACCTGGAGGCCTTATTTCGACAGCTCGAGACCTCGTCTCATAACTACTCGATTTGCACAATTATAGTACCTTTTGCTCTTATCTCATTTTTCTTAACTCTCACTTAGCATCTATTGCCTCAACAACCAGTATTAGAATAAATCACATATTTTTAGAACCACAAAATCTGACATAATTGTAATTACCATTGTCACGGTAAAAAGTTTGGCACCCACCGTGGGGCTAAAAATAATAGTGATTGGTTTAGTGCTGGTTTTCTAAAATCACAAGTTATTCTTTACAGTTTTTCTTGTCCAAGAATCTTCAACTCCAGGTAAGAAAATGTCTAAATCAGTGAATGCACATGAAAACAAAGGTCCTGAGAATCATGGAGAGAACGGTGTAGCCGCTTCAGGCGCTGGTGTACCACCACAAAATCCGGAAAGGGCACCAGTACAAATCCTCATTGATGAAGGCTCACGCAACGCTCAACATGTCGATGTAAGATCTCATACAGACGGAAGTGTGCGCTAAGGAGACCAACAAGAAGCACAGAGAGCCCCAGCTCAAAAGGAAAGAGAAGTTAGCCTTCATGTCGTTTTTGAGATGTTGAAAACACAACAAGTGTCTATTGCTCAGCTACAAAGCCATAAAAAAACTCCAAGCACGGCACCACCAGAAGGGGCTCCGAAAGTTGAGCAAGCACAAGAAAGGCCAAACAAAGAAAGGTATCTACCGCATACATAAAATCGTAGAAACATCCTGATGCACAGTATACCTCGGGCACCGTCGAGAGTTCCACATCAACCGAGCTAAGAACCAATTTCGAGAGAGAGAGAGTGGCGAACGGGAAAAATGAAGCATAGGAACCACGACATGTCATCCACATGATCATTGGAGGGACCAACATCCCACAGGGGCCCTTTGTCAAACGAACAAAAATATCCATCACAACAGAAAAGCAAACCCGAAGTTATGTATTCGAGGACACTCTTGCATTCAGTGAAGAAAACTTCAGGACTTTGTCTCAATCACACAATGATGCACTGGTAATTTCCTTTCTCTTGGATAACATTCAAATTAAACGTGAGCTCGTGGACCCAGGTAGCTCGGCCAACATAATCAGGTCGAAGGTGAGGCAGCAGCTCGGACAGCTCGATCAAATCATACCCACCTCTCGAGTCCTTAATGGATTCAACATGGAAAGCGAGACAACGAAGGGGGAAATCATCTCCCGGTCAACGTATCTGGTATAGTTCGAAACACCAAGTTCCATGACATCGAAGGTGACATAAGATATAATGCCTTGCTTGGAAGGCCGTGGATACATAACATGAAGGCAGTGCCATCAACTCTTTATCAAATGATAAAGTTCTCCACAAAAGACGGTGTAAAAATTCTATATAGAGAGCAGCATGCGGAAAAGGAAATGTTCGCAGTACACGACATGGCACCGAAGGATAAACAGGTCCACGAGGATGATGAAGAAGACTTCATCACTCCTTGAATCTTCGTTGTCCTCAAAGAATCAGACGCGACAAAATCAACGGTTGAATAACTAGAGCATGTTATTTTGATGGCACATCTCCCAAATCGAAAGGTATACCTGGGAACGGGATTAACTCCCGAACTTAGGAAGAAACTCACTAAATTTCTTATTAACAACATTGATTGCTTTTCTTGGTCCCACTTAGACATGGAAGGGATCCCACCGGAAATAGCCACCTATCGGCTAAGCGTCGATCCCAGGTTCAAATCGGTGAAGCAAAAAAAAGAGGCCTCAGTTCGAGGTAAAACGCGTGTTCATCAAAAGCGAGGTAATGAAACTCCTCAAAATAGGGTCCATCAGGGAGTAAAATATTCTGAATGGTTGGCCAATGTAGTAGTAGTTCCCAAAAAGGGGAACAAATTAAGAATGCGCGTAGATTATAAAGACTTAAATAAAGCACGCCCTAAATATTCATTCGCGTTGCCCAACATCGATCGCTTGATTGATGCCACGGCTGGCCGAGGATAAGGAATAAACTTCGTTCATCACGAATAATGGCACATATTACTACAATGTCGGGCTAAAAAATGCAAGGGCCACGTACCAACGCTTAGTTAATAAGATGTTCGAACATCAAATAGGCAAATCCATGGAAGTATAAATTGATGACATGCTAGTTAAGTCCCTTCGCATAGAGGACCATTTGGCTCATTTGCAAGAAACTTTCGGCATCCTTGGAAGATACAACATGAAGCTCAACCCCGAGAAATGCGCCTTCGACGTAGGTTCGGGAAAATTTTTAGGCTTCACGGTATCAAATAGGGTGATTGAAATCAACCCCGAAAAAATCAAGGCCATCAAAGAAATCACGGTGGTGAAAAATGTGAAGGTTGTACATCGGCTGACCGGACGGATAACAGCATTAGGCCGATTCATCTCGAGGTCATCATATCGGAGCCATCAATTTTTCTCCCTACTCAAAAAGAAAAACAACTTTGAGTGGACTCCGGAGTGCCAGCACGCCTTGGAGAAGTTAAAGCGGTATTTCTCTAGCCCGCATTTGCTCCACACCCCAAAGGAGGATGAAACTCTATACTTGTACTTAGAAGTGTCCGAGGTAGCGGTAAGTGGCGTTTTGGTTCGAGATGAGCAAGGTACGCAATTCCCTGTCTACTATATGAGTCGAACCCTAGGAGATGCCGAAACCATGTATCCGCACTTAGAAAAAATAGCTCTTGCATTAATAAGTGCATCTCGAAAATTGAAGCCTTATTTTCAATGTCACAGTATATGTGTTTTAACAATATCCTCTTATAAATATATTGCATAAACCCGAATTATCAGGCCGACTGGCCAAATGGGCCATCGAACTCGGCGGGTATGATGTCAAAAATCAGCCCCAAACGGCTATCAAGTCCCAAATTTTGGCGGACTTCGTGGCCGACTTTACGCCCGCCCTTGTGCCCGAGGTAGAAAAAGAACTTCTACTAAAAAACAGCCACATCATCAGGGGTATGGACGTTATTCACCGACGGTGCCTCGAACGTGAAAGGATCCGATCTCAGTATAGTTCTGAAGCCACCTACAGGTGGCATAATTAGACAATCTATAAAAACTGCAAAGTCGACTAACAACAAAGCCGAGTATGAGGCTATGATTGCAGGTCTCGAATTGGCCAAAGGCCTAGGAGCGGAAGTCAACGAAGAAACTGTGATTCCAATCTGGTAGTCACTTTGAATCATTTCAAAGAATGGACTCTAGTCCACATACCTCGAGAGAAAAATACTGAGGCTGATGCACTCGCAAACCTAGGATCATCCATTGAGGAAGATGACATACTTCCCGGGGTTGTTGTTCAGCTATCCAAATGGGTGATTAAAGAAGGCCATGCCGAGATCAAGCCTGACATGGGATTGGGGAAATAAGTTCATCGATTATTTGGGAAGTGGGAAGCTACCCACGGACCCAAAAGAATCAAGGGCCCTTCGGACCAAAGCAGCTCGATTTTCACTCGACGAGAATGGAACTCTATACAGAAGAACCTTCGATGGGCCCCTAGAAGTATTCTTGGGACCAGGAGACACTGATTACGTGCTCCGAGAAATCCACGAGGGCAGCTACAAAAATCACTCAGGTGCCGATTCCTTAATTCGAAAGTTGATCAGAGCAGGCTACTATTGGGACAGCATGGAAAGGGACACAAAGAATTCCTCCGAAAATGCGACAGGTGTCAAAGATTTGCACCAATGATCCACCAACTCGGTGAATAGCTACATTCAGTCTTATCACTATGGCCGTTCATGAAATTGAGAGTGGACATTGAGAATGCGACAGGTGTTAAAGCATGCGCTGCACTCTTTTCCTTTGATCGGGTTTTATCCTGATAAGCTTTTACCGATGATGTTTTTAATGAGGCAACATCTATATGCTACCTAAGGAGAACTCATCAAGTATTCAAGGCTTCTCTTCAATCAACCTCAAATACTGAGGGGCATCCCCCTGGGAGATCACCACTTCGAAGAAATTAAAATATGCTAAAGAGTGTCTCGACAGGAGAATGATGTACAGGACCAAACGATCGAGTGAACCATATCAACAGAATAATCGAACCCTCGATTGTAAAAACATGATTACTTGTGCCAAGAAACGGCCCCAGGGCCAGAAAATTCCCGAACACTCAGGGATTGACGTCCAAAACTCGAAGACAAAATACCTCAAGGCCAGAAACTTCGAGCTCGTAATCCCTCAACGTGGAAATATCACATTTGTAATACATCCACGAGGAAATACCAACATTAAGCCCTCCGTGAGGCAACATCGAACATGTAAGCCCTCAATAAGGAAATATCCCATTTGTAAGACCTCAACGAGGCATGCTCAAACTTGTAAGGCCTTAATGAGGCAACGTCAAATCTGTAAGACCTCAACGAGGCATGTTCAAATTCATAAGCCCTCCAGGAGGTACAAATGTAAGCCCTTCATGAGGCAATATCAACAACGTAAGACCTCCATGAGGCAACATCAAGTTTATAAGACCTCAATAAGGCAACACCAAAAAATTTGCTATTTTCACAAGGAACGGCTCCAAATCCAAAATCTTTCGATGTCTCGTGCACTGTCACCGACAGTCACCCCATCGAGCCATCAAAAACACGAAGCCATAAGACCTCAGGGCCAGCAACTTCGAGCTCATAAGCCCTCCACGAGGCACCAATGTAAACCCTCCATGAGGCAATATCGAAATTGTAAGACCTCAAGCAAGGCATGCACAAATTTGTAAGACCTTAAAAAGTCATAATCCCAATATCAAAGTCAAGGCTATATATCAAACTTGTAAGACCCCTAAAAAGGGATACCCTCGATATAGACGCTGAGGCTATCTCACTCGGGACTATAAGGCTACGGCAAAACACAATGACCAGGTCATAAGGCTCTGACCAAACTAACACAACTCGGAGACGTCCGATCGTCGCCATAAAATCACAAGTCTTCAAATACTTCGAAAAGAACTGGTTAATCAGGCTAACCTCGGCATAAGCAAAACAGCTTCGATCATATCAGCTCCAAACAATGAAAAGGCTTCGAAACAATCAGCCTTCGAGCAAAACCTCCAGAGGTGCTCACTAACCGTCACACAACGGCTCATAATCGAGGTTCTTTCGAGCCATCGAAGAGTCGGACGAACACAAAAATTTCAAAAAGTCTTTAACGAAAGAAAATAATAGCCATATTAGAGGTCGTACCGACCCAATGTGTAAGATCCCAAGCACGACCCACACTAAAGATCGTATCGACCCAATGCGTAAGAGCCTAAGCGCCTACCTAAAGAGCCGCAGGGCTGATTTAAAAACCTAAGGGTCGATGAGCTCGTGTCCAAACCTGACTCGAGGATTGAAACCTAAACGGTTAACCATATTAGAGGTCGTAGTGACCCAATTTGTAAGAGCCCAAGCGCCAACTACACTAAAGTTCGTACCGACCGAATGTGTAAGAGCCTAAGCGCCAGCCATGTTAAAGGTCATACCTACCTAATGCGTAAGAGCCCACGGGCAAGCCTAGAAGGCCTCAGGGCCAATTTATAACCCTAAGGGTTCCCTTTTGAAGCCTAATTCATCGGGATAATTATCAACAAGCATTAAAATCTATTCTGAAAAACAAGGAAAAAACAAGGAGTAACGAAAAGCCTTTTATATATGATAAACGTTCACAAAACTTATTTACAAAGATCAAAGTCGAAGCCGTACATAGTGAAAAAGAAAAAACTGAAAACCTAATCTACCACCGGGGTGTGCCTTCAATGGCTCCCTTGGAGGTTATGCCTTCAGCGACTTGGCCCTCGGACCCGACGTTTTCAACGGCCTCTCCCTTCTCGGGGACTTCGCCTTCATCTTCATCATCTTCTGAGCCATTGATCGAATCATCTTCAGAAGAAACAGGGCCAGTGATTCCTCTTCTATGGTCTTCACGCTCTCGATCTCAACAGACAAATAGAGGGCCCTTGCATGTACATCCTCGAGAGCCTTCCTCCGAGATCTTAATCAGGCATGCTCCAAGGCTCGGGCAAGATCAAGCCCGGCCTCCTCAGATGCTTTCCTGGCCTGGGCATCTACAGCAACATCATCCTCTTTGTACGAAGATATGAGTGCATCGGCTTCCGCCTTAATCGAAGATAGCGCGGTGACCGATTTAGCATAGAGGTCCTTATACTTACTACTCTCTGCCATTGCATCCCGAAGACGAAGCTCAATCAGGGATAACTTCCTTGGAAGGGTATCTCCCTAAGAGGTTATATCATTCACACACTACTTAGGTCCAAGGATCTCGGTATCTCTGGCTCTGAACCCTTCCCGCATTAGGGCATCTTTCTCTTTAAGCTGCAAAGATCAGCCCGAAAGTGTTAAGTGCTGAGACTGGCAGGATAAAAAACAAAACATACGAAGACTATGTTACCTTCTCATAAGGAACGCTCTGTTCTCGAGATACTATTCCTAAATGAGCTCTAAGGTCAAGAATTTCCTCCTCCTTTTTTGGCAAAAAGAGCCCTGAGTTCGTCGGCCTCAGATGAAAACCTCCTACACTCCCCCTCGTAATGGGCCAACTCAGTCTGAAACTTGGCACTGGCCTGATGATAAAGCACTTTCTCCTGAAAGTATAAAGGGAGCAGAATCAAGGAAATAATGATTAAAGCTCAAAGTAATCGACAAAAAAATTACACGTTTGCAAAGCCTTTCGGCTTAATAAAAAATGAGCGAGGCGTTAAGTTCGAGATTCTTCTTGGCCATAGTGAAGTGCCCTTCAATTACGTCATTCCCTCCGAGAGGTGCACCCGCATCAAAGGATTATATATTATGGGCATTTTGTATCTCCCTCGGGGAAAATGTTGGAACCGGTGGAGAATCACCTGCATCAATAACCCCGGCTGGATCGATCGAGGCCTTCGACTCACAACTAGCTCCCTTCACTCATCTACCAAGGGCCCTTCGGCTCGGGGAATATTTTGGCTATCAATCGACTCAGAGACATCATCTGACCCATCCTCGAAAGCCTTTTCGGCCCGAGGCAGGATGGCATCATCGACTTATGGTTTAGAATCCCTCGGCTCAACAGTCATCAGCTCAGCAAAAGCTGAAGCAATTACGCTTCCACTTCCCTCGGGAGGCATCGGGGAATCATTTTTCTCGTTTAAGGACGCGGAGTCAACCTTAGACTTTTGCACTCTAGCCCTCTTTGTCTTTAAAGACTCGATCGGCGATTTCCCTTTTCTCTTCTTCTCGTCATTTGGTTTTGAGGTATCTGCTCCCCCGAGCGGTGCTTCTCTTATCAAAGAGGCCTACCATAGGCCTGTATAAGCACAGAACATATGCAAAAGAAGTTATAATAAATGCAGGGATATCTCTTTTAAGGAACTCAGGTATGACGTAAGGGAAGGCCCCACCATGATTTTTAGCTTCCCATCATCCCCTGGCCAGGTCACGCCATATGCGCTCAATATACGGGCAGGTGAAACCAAGCTGGCGAACCCAGCCCAAGAGATCCTTTACCGCATTGGGGTATAATACAACGGTTGCATCATCAATGAGAGTTAGTCAAAGGGAAGGTTGTACGAAGGAAAGTGAAAAAATCTCAATTAAAGTATTAACTTACGAGTCATATTCCATTCCTCAGGGATTGGCATACTTTTGAATGGAATTAGATCCGAGGTCCTAACTCAATTAAAGCAGCTCATCCACCCTCTGTCCTTGTCTTCATCGGTGCAAGCAAATAAAACCTTTATGGCACGACGTGGAAGCTTTATCAGACCACACCCTCGACCATATGTGCAAAATTCCTAATCATGAAAAAACAGTACACCAAAATGATGGATGAACCTTGCCGAGCGTCACTTGATATCGCCTGCAGAAATCGAGAAACACAGGGTCTATCAACGGCGAGGACGGCCCTACCAGGCCTAGGGTAAATAGATAGGTGTATACACTAAGGAAGCCAACTTTATGGGTTGTTATGTCTTCCTCCTGAGAAGGTATCTCCACTTGCACCGCACCGCACCTCCCCAGTAGCAGTCGACCTTCACCTTCTCGATGTTTGTTATTAGGCTAATGTATCGGGACATGGGTTCACACCGTCCCGACTTCAAAGAATGTTTGTCGAACTTTAAATCAGAGGTTATTTCGGAGGGTCCGGGGATGCCTCCCTCAAGACTTGGGGGTACTGTTGCCTTTCCCTTAGAGGAACGTGAAGATGAGGAAGCTTTGTCATCTTGGGGAATTGTTCTGGAGGCATTCGTCATTTTTACTGAAAGTTTTCAAAGGAAACGAGAGAAAGATCATTGAGAAAGAGGATAAAAGAGACAAGTAATGAGAGCTCTTTTAAAAGGTCAGAAGGAGTAATGGAAGATAAGGGGCAGAAGAAGGAGTACTTATAGGGGCCAACCGTGCGCGTTGGGAAAATCCAAAAGACAACCAACCGCCGTAATCAATTCGAGTCTTTTCAAGAACTATGTGAATGTGGCTTTTGGGCATCTCTCATATCACATCAGCCTCTTACATGACATGACTGACATGGTGATGGAGGCATTTGAAAGTTGGTGAATTTAAATCATTTCTTTTCTTTTCATTCCAAGAAACGCGGGGACTATCTGTATACGGTAAAATAGGGGAAGGCCGATTTTGGGTCTTCTACAACATTCCGAGCCTCGGCCTCGATTTTATCTGAGTAGAATCTGAGGTTTGACCCCGAGGTGCGTTCCTCGCGGAAGCATATCGAGGATTATCCACGCTCGACCTCGGGGCAGTGTAGATCGATGACCGTCGTGAAAAAGCAGGAAATTCCCAGAAGGCACGTGGTTCAAGCTGACCAAGTCTGCAAGAATAGTACAAGTCCGTACCGAGACATTAAATAGTTGTACCACGTGCATTTCTTTGTAATAATTACACCTGTGTTGGGATTCCACCTCTTATATATAGGTGACCCTTTTCACTTTGTAAAATAGATGATATTCAATACTAGAACAACAACATTCTCTTCTCTCTAACTCAAACATTCTCTATAATTTCTCCATTGATTTAGTGCTTCTATTTATTGTGTTTCATTTATTTTTCTTCACTTATTATTTATTATGGATCATAAAAGGACATATTCGAGGACCATTAAGTTGTTAACCCTCCATCGATCACCCTCTGTCAAGCAGTCGTGCTCGACCTCAAGGCCTTATTTCGACCAGCTCGAGACCTCGTCTCATAACTACTCGATTTGCACAATTCCGGTACCCTTTGTTCTTATCTCTCTTTTATTAACTCTCACTTGGAATCTATTGCCTAAACAACTAGTATTAGAATAATCACATATTTTTAGAACCACAAAGTCAGACATAATTGTAATTACCATTTTCACGGTAAACAATTTACCTTGCCGAAACTAAATGTTTCAGTATCGCCGATTATTTTTCCATACCAATTTTGTGACCTTTATACTTTTTAATCCTTTTATTGTCCTCTAGTTAATCATCTTAATTAGGAAAAATACATTTTCTTATTTTATGATTTAACACAAGAGATAGAACCCATGAGTCCAGTTGTCATGTGATAAGTTAGACTCGCATAGATATTGTTGGTTATGTTATGCACAAAATAAAATTTCTCACTAAGTAAAAGAATGAAATGATAAGGAATAAATGAAATATATTTGATTTCAATTTTGTTACTTGGATTATGCAATGATTAGATTATATCCATCGTTTCAGAAGACATGCTTGTTTGACCAAAAAATATAAATCTTTGTTCAACTAATTAAATCAATATAAATGAAGGTTAATCTTATCTAACAATAATATCCTAAAGATGGGGTCCTCAAAATTGTAGTAAATACTATGAAGGTATTTTTGATAGCAACGGCAACCGACAATCAATACTCAAGAAATCGAACGCAATATGTGGCATTAAATATTGACGAATGCCAAATATATGACATTTATATAAATAAATGCAAAGAAGTCACCCATGACAAAGTAGAAGTAATGAATATTCTTTCTGACAATGATGAGCGATATATAATCCTTCGAATGTCTGAGTTATTCTCTGATCTGATGGAAAAATCAAGACAAGAATCTTAGCCAAAAGGTTATGATTTTCTCCTTGAAATAAGATATGATTCTCTTCTTTAAAATCAAAGAGTGTTTTACAAATCAATATCACATGTTCGTTATCATTGTCTCTCTTTTACTTTTATAGGGTAACATGTTCCTAGAAACCCTAATAGTAGAAGTGCAGAAAATATCAACTAGAATATTTTCCTTTAAGTCCTATCTTGAAAGTAGCCTTTATAAATCTATCAAAGGTTCTCAACCTCGGCCTTGATAACACCACCTCGACTTTAGTCTTGCTGACTTTTTGACCACGACCTTTACTGATAATTAGATTACTTCGACACGTGGTGCCCCATGAATGTTTTAGTGATACCATTTTGACTAAAGATGGATTTTGACCACAACGAGTCCCTCCTCTTATCGAGGTCGGTGAATGGACAATGTCGTTGATGATGCAATTCTATGGAGTTGGCTGAGGTCGTGGTTGTGGAGACAAGGCTACGTGGCCTTCTTAGGTCCGTATATTTTGAATTTGTTGAATTACCCGTGAAGTCTGTTGGAGCCATCTGGTCCAAGATAGAAAGTGATGTCATGACATCATGTATCATAATGACGTTGTTTCCTGATGCATTGCATCGATTCAGATATGACCCTTGATTGGCTCTGGCGTTTTAATTTCCTTGCTAATCATGACCCGCTATTTCGATTCCGGTCCCTCTCAAACCTTATAAATAGGAGAAGGTTTGTCGATTTTGGAACTTTTTCCAAACTCTTTCTTCTCTCTAAGAACTAGCTTCCCCTTCATCTTCCTTGCATAATCCTCTCTAGTCTCTGTTTTAGTGACTTACTTTGTTCCTCATTCCCTATTGTTATTAATTCTCTTTATTTACATTGAATCATGTCTAACATACCTTCTGAGACTGTCGAGGGGAGTCGTGTTGCTCCGTTGGCAGCGGTTTTCCTTCTCGTGGGGAGAGTGTTTCCACCGCTGTTGAGGATGAAACTTTCCCGTTGATGGAGGAAATTTTCCCATTCAACCCTGAATCCAAATCCAATTTTACCAAATCCCCCGAGCCCATACTTGAATATTTTTTATCAGTGATGACGGTAAAGGAATTAGCGGAGCTCAAGTCCAAATTTGGCCTTGCCGATCATATCGAGTTGATCCCTGCTAAAGGGTATGCGCTACAGGTCCATCGTCCTGGGTATTGTGCCCTCTACGCTTATCCTTTGCAATTTGGCTAGTCCTTTCCTATCCTACCATTGGTCGATGAGTTCTGTCGTTACTACGATAGTTTCCCAGATCAGCTTGTGTCCTATGTCTATAACTTATAAAGATGCTTACTTAGTTTGCCAAGCTATCCGGGATCAAATTGACACTTCGGCACTTAATACACCGATTCGCCCCTAGCTCTTATAGTGGAATGATGTTGAATCTTCACCACCGAGGGGGAAAGTTCTTACTGGTGAAGACGGATGACAAGGCAAGCCATCAATTCTCGTTCAACTTCTTGTTTGTCAGAACTGAGGGCGTGGTGGCAAATGTCGACAGTTTTCTTGAGGCTTAGAACTATGCTCGTAAGTACTTGATTTCTCTGCTCGTAGGTACCTGATTTCTCCCCTATGTTCGGCCATGGGTTTTTACCTCTTGCCTTTTTCCTTTGCAGCCAATACTTCGCCTCCTATTTTGGTCGCTCAGATTTCAGATTGGGTCGAGCGGCTCTTCCTTCACATCGTAGGGATTCATGAATGGACAAGTTTTTTTCAAGAAATTTGGGCCTGATCCCCCTTCGATTGGTAAATTTAGTTTTTAACATCTGCGTCTTCATTTCTTTGTTCGTTTTCCTTCACTGATTTTCCCTTTTTTCTGTTTTTCTTTAGCTTCGACCAGGGGTTCTACGAGGAAGTCAAAGGCTCCCGGCCCTCGTTCTGGAAGAGAAAAGCTACAACGCCATTAGTATTTGCACCTATTTCGACACGGTTGATCCAATATTTGTTCAAGTTTCCTCCGTCGTCGTGTCAAAATTTGTTCCTACTTTGGCCGTGGAGATGCCGGCTTATCCCATGTATTCTCTCATCGACGAATACGATGAACCTCTGTCTAATGAGGCAGATATCCTCTGTCAAAAGAGGAGGTCCATGGACGTTGGTGAAGGAGTCGTATGGGCCATTGATGCGGTAGAATGGGACTTTTCACTACGTGAGACGACAACCATTTGTGAGGGAGATGATATTGAGCCGAGTCTCGAGGTTCTGAGGTCACGGGAGGTGATATGGATGTTTCTCTTCCTTCGACAGTGGTGGAAGCTGAAGGAACGACTGCTGATTTTCTTGGTCATTCATGTGAGAGGAGGTATCGACTTCTCGAATGGCTGTAGATACCTCCTTGTAGGCAAATGAGAAGGTCAAAAGCGTTGCTGAGGATTGTGATGAATTAGGTTCCGATGTCTATACGGACGACCTGAAGATGATGGAGGAGGGGCTTACCCAGCTTCGGGTGAGGTTGGAGGGGTCGACGAGGACTATCACGATCCCCATGGATCATGACCTATTGAAGAACATCGAGGAGGTATTTCCTGCCCTCGACCCTCTCTGTTCCGAGATAGAGGGTATGACCCTTAAAGAAATAGACAATGGCGCTTTGTCGAGGAGAATTTCCGCTCTTTCTCTTAGGGTGAGTGCTTGTGTTTGAACTTATTTTCTCTCTTTTGTTGTTTTTGTGTTTTTCAGGGCGTCTTTGGTTCTGACTTCTTTTTTCTCTTTCAATTTTATGAAGATTGATTTTACAGATTGAGAGTGCCTGGAGGGAGAAGAGGCGTAAGGAAATATTTGTAAAGTGGAAAGAAAAGTATTTTGAGTATCGTGGAAAGTATCGAGATCTTTGTAGGCAAGTTCTCGAAGGCGGTGATATGCAGGCCCTTAAGGACGAGTTGAAAGAGAATGATGATAGGCTGGTGAAGTCCATTGATAAATTTAGCATCCTTAAGGGGAGTTTGAGGAATGCGGAAGAGGAACTTGAGGTCAGCAGGGCATCGAGGCACAATGCAATGACCTTCAAGCTCATGTGGTCGAGCTATGGGGGGCGGTTAGAAGAGTGTCGACTTCATTTTGAGGCCCTCAATAATGAGATTGTCGAGAGTAAAAAGGAACTCAAAAAGATAGAGTCTTCTCATTTGGATGCTTGGAGGAAGGAAAATATGGTTGAATTAGCGAATAAGACCCTTTGAGACGAGCAGGAGAATGATCAATTAACACTAAGACCCAAGGAGTATCGACTCAAGGAGAGGATCAGAGAATTGGAGAAAGACAATTTTGTTCTTCATGATCGAGTGGCCACTTTGGAGGCTGAGAAAGCCTAGTCTCTTCAACAGACGTCCTTCTCCCATCTTTGAGAGTTTCCCAATGTACCTCAGGAGTTATATGAATAATGGATTCACGCCGAGGCCCAGTTAGATGCATTACGAGATTTGCATGTGGTGGGGTCCGTCTCTAAGAATGTCCTCGAAGATGTTCATGTTAAGGCTCGTGAAGCTCGAGTTGCTTGTGGATATGATCCTGCTACCCCTGATGTGAGTTAGGGGGATGGGGGCTAGGGTGTAGACTGACTTGAGGGCGAAGGTGGCGATGGAGAGGGGGATCGAGATGATGAAGGTGTTAGTGGTCTGGGTGGTGAAGCCATTGAAGACCAAATTGGCGAGGGCACTAAAAATCCTGGTGACGACGACCAGTAATTTTCTTTTTGATTGTGTATTCTTGCCGGCGTCTTCATAAGCCTTTGTAAACAGTTTAAGTATGAAATATCAAAGTTGTTACTTGCATATTTTTCTCTTCTTGTGGTTTATTTTTTGTACTTGTATGTTTCTTGCTTATATTGTTTGCTCATTTGACTTTTGCCTTTCTTATTATTGTTGTCTTTTTAGCTGACCGTGATCTTGGAGAAAAATATTCATATATCGTGTGTGTTTCTTTGTTGAGATGTGGTCGAGAGCCGATAGGTGTTTGTTCGAATGGGTTCGAACATAACCTTTCATTTAATTGCGGCCGAGGGCGGATAAATGTTTATTCGATCCTAGTCCAACATAACATTTTGTTTAATCGCAACCGAGGGCCGGTGGGTGTTGGTCCAGCGAGATCAAACATAACCTTTCGTTAAATTGTGACCGAGGGTCGGTAGGTGTTTGTTCGAGCTCAATCGAACCTCACCTTTCGTTAAATCGCGCACGAGGGCCGGTAGGTGTTTGTTCGAGCAGGGTCGAACATAACCTTTCGTTAAACTGCGACCGAGGGCTGGTAGGTGTTCTGATAAACGTAAGTTTCTTATTGCTTTGATATTTTTGTTTTGGTTAGATACTTGGAGAATATTACAGATTTTGGGTGTTGGCTTATATTCCTGTCCCAATCCTAGTTTACCTAGTCCCATCATTGTTTGACTTGGAAAGTATTGAGAAGTCAAGCAATGAAATGGTAACAACGATCCTACCTATTGATGCCTAATTTTTTTATCATATTTGTAAAACATATATATATATATATATATATATATATATATATATATATATATATATATATATATATATATATATATATATATATATATATATATATATATATATATATATATATATATATATATATATATATATATATATATATATATATATATATATATATATATATATATATATATATATATATATATATATATATATATATATATATATATATATATATATATATATATATATATATATATATATATATATATATATATATATATATATATATATATATATATATATATATATATATATATATATATATATATATATATATATATATATATATATATATATATATATATATATATATATATATATATTCTTTCAAAAAACTGCACATGCATCATCATTTGATTTACAAGCATGAACAAGCATCTAAACATACAAATACCCATTAATTACCTTAAAATTATTTTTATGATGATTTTATCATCTAAACTCATCATTTACACACATATTAGGTTTTAAATATTCTTAGTACATTTTTTATAATTACATTTGCATTTTAAAGGCTAAAATTGCACATTTTGCAATAATAGCATGTACATACTTATAATTACTTTATTTATGCAAAAAATAACCTTTTTTTATTTTTATAACGTTAAATAATTGTTTTTATTTATTTTTTATGCACAAATGATATTTTGTTATTTATCTATTATTTTTTTATAAATTATTTATTGGTTAAATTTAGGTATTGAAAATATGGTCCCAATTTTAATTGATTTCAGAGCTAATACTACCCAAAACAACCCAATTTTCCTAGGACCTATACCTATACCCACTTCATTAAAACCGACCCAGTCCGGTTAAATCCCAATCGTTGATAAAAAATGATCAACGACTCATAAACAATCACCCCATTTCCTTATATCTCAGCCCCCTAAACCCTAACCTTCATTTCCAAAATCCGTTGCCCTTATTTCCCCTCCTGTGATGAACCCTAATTCTGCCGCCTCACTCAAATCCCCCCAAATCCCGTTCCTAATGGGATTCTTTCCCTATTCCCTTACCATTTCGGCGTTTCTTCCCTTATTTGTTGTTATTTTACTAAGTAACTTAGGTACTTGCCTAAACATGGCAATTACCCCGATTTGATTCTATCCAAATCTATGTTTGCCTCTTGAATCTGGACAACCTTGAGTCCAAACACGTTATTTTCTCTCATATCTCGTTGATTCGCACTAAACCCTAAAGGTTAAGGTTCCAGATTCTCTTTGATTCGAACCTAAACTTGTTCAAACTCTGATTTTTAGCATTTTCCGTCTATGTTCACTCTATTACTTATGAATCTGCTTAATTTTGTTGATTCCCTTCACTTACCTAAATTTAAGGTTTCAGACCCTTTTACTTGAACCAAATCTGTTTCGATTTTAGTTTCCTTTTGATTAATCTCCTATCTATGTTTATTTTTATGCTAATATGTGAGTCTTTGCTATAATTTTCTATTGATTTTGGGATTTACCTAAATTAGGGTTTCAGACCCTTTTACTTGAACCAAATCTGGGTCGCTTCAGTATTTCATTTTTATAAATAATCTCTTGTCTATGTTCATTATATGCCTTTTGTGATTCTTTAACTTATTTTCTACCGATTTTGGTATCTTCACCTAATATTTAGGGTTCAATTTTACTTATTTAAGTACTTGCCTTTAGTATTTAAATTAACTATTTTTTATGCTCTAATCTCGGCACTATTTAAATCCCTCCCCACTCCCCTTTGAAAAAAGAGATAGAGAGTTCGAAAACCTTTCCACTACTCTAAAAAAAAGATGTGTACTCTTACTCTCTTGAGCAATCTTATTCTATGTTTTGATTCCTTGCCGGCTGAAAGCCAAGGCCATAATTCTTCAAGTTTTTGCTACTATTTGGTGATATTTGCTATATTGTTGGATTCCTTTCTTCCATGTTTCATCTTAACTGGTGAGTTATTGAATCCTCTGCCATTATATTATGATTATTTTCTCAATGTGTTACTACTATTAGACCATGTAATCCTAAATGCTATTACTTGTAGTTAAAACATGTTGAACTTAGTTTGAATTGATTAATGAAATCTGCCTAACTCTGTGTTATTGAGGAACGTCTTTTAGAGTTAAGTTTGTTATAAGGATGATTTCATATCTTTCCCTACAGACCGGTTAGCCATGTATAGATGTGTGCCTTAACAGATTCATAAGTTTGTTTGTTGAACCTGTTATAATATGGCATGTTTGGTTCTGTTCTTACTATATTATGATGCTTCTAATAACTGTCTTAATTAGTTCCTAACCTATTGCTAATCAATGTGTTTCCTTTCTGGGACTTAGTCTGATCTAAAATCTTTATTTTTATCATGAATATGCTTATGAACTAGCCTTACTAGCATGTGACTAATTTTAATTTTTAAAACTTGATTAAGTATGCTTAGCTTCAAATATGTTTGCTAGTTGTTTGTACATGTTCTATATGTGATTCTGTCCTTAAGTGAATTCCCTAATCCATTCTACTCCCTCTTATTCCTTTACTATACGATCCTTCTGAATCCTTATTCTTAGTTGGCAGAAAGCCAAAGCTATTTAGGTGTTGTCCTCTAGCCTCCCTGGTGTAAGTACTGCTCAAGGTTCATGTGAGACCCTTGTGAACTCTGACACACTAGGATTTGGTCACTAGTCTTCCTTGAACTATTTCTGGTCAATTTCTCTAGTTTGAGCACTGCCCTGGGTTCTTGAAGCCCTTGGGAACTCTGACACACTAGAGATTTGGGTTATGTATGCTTGTCCTTGAAATATGGGTGAATCACTCACCACTGGTCATGTTGTATCTATGAACATGGGCTTTTGGAGCTACTGTGAGTTGAAGAATCGGCCTATCCAGGTGTATTTGGGCCCGGTGTAGTCTCCCTATAGTTTTACTTATTTTGTAATTCATTCAATAAATTCTGGTCTGTAATAATTATTTGTAATTCTGGGGTATTAGTAAAATGGGAAAGGGTTCTTATTTTATATTTGCTATAAAGTGGGGTAAAAATCCTTCCTATAGGGTTAATGCTATGATGTTGAATGTTATATGTTAGAAAGCATGCCTCTAGGTGTCCTATTGTGTTCAGTCATTATGTGATAGAAACCATGTCCATAGGCTCAATGTTTGGTTCAATTATGTTCTGTTATAGACCATCCCTATAGAAATGGTATGATCCAATATGTGTATGAATTCCTGCTTGCTTACTGTTTTGTTCAGATTATAAAAATCATGTCTATAGGATTTAAAACTGTTCGGATTATAGAAAATTATGTCCATAGGATTTAAAATTGTTCAGATTATAGAAATCATGCCTATAGGATCTAAAATCGGATCAAGTTATAGAATGCCCGCCTGAATCTGTTTAATTGTTATTTATGCCTGTTTACTGTCCTGTTATCCTCACTAGAAAACATGCCTATAGGAGTAAAACGAATAATTCGGGGCTTGTTTATGTGACTAGTCACTGTTTACTATTGCATAAAAACACCTAGATACCATGCTGGTAGGCTTAATCGTATTATGCTAAAATCAGTAGGCAAACTTTGTAGGTTCTAATAATCGTATTAAGAAACTGGGTTTTCATCACATAGATATCCTACCTATAGAATTTTGCAATGAATAAAGCATGTTAATGCTAATCAGTTTGCGTGCATTTGTTGTTTAGATGCGGAGACCAATTTGAGCTAATACATGTTTCTATTTGAAAGGCCTAACTATTTTTGTATGTCGCGTAGTTTTCTCCTTTTGAGAAACCTAACTCAAGCTCTAGAACCACCCTGAAATAGAGGTCCAAATGCCTCCTGGACCATAGGCATGGGACGGGTAGTGCACGCATAAGGTATGACTTAGAATTGATTAGAGCGCTTTAGGTAAATAACTTAAAGATAGTAATTGGGTAGTACGAGATGATAGTTTGTGCCTGCTGAATAATATGAGTAACAACCCATCTTGAGGGAGTTACAAAGTATTATTTATGTTGCACGGGGTGATCCTTTAGGCTAAAAAACATAGGGCCCCCCCCCCCACCCATTTTTGTTTTAAAAAAATCGTTTATTTCATTTATCCAAATTGCTTACTTTCCCTTAGACTAATTCGTATGATTTGAGTTCGGCTGAGGCCCACAGTTGGGGACCTCGAAAAGTGCTTAACACCCTCTCCTCAAGGTAATTTGAGCCCTTACCCGATCTTTGGTGACGCAAACTAGTGAACCCAAGTCATTTGCAAATAAGTGCTCTAACACACCGTAATTATTTAGGTGGCGGCTCTCTCTTTTAATGATTCTTCCTCTTAAAAGAGTTGTCAATGTCCAAACCCGATTTCGCGAGAAAAAGGGGCATGACACTACCCTTGCGTACTTTGACCCAAAGTGTTCCCTTGCTACCTCGTTAAAAATGTTCTTGAGAAAACCCATTTTTTTCTCAGAAGATGAAGTATTTGAGGTGGTTGATGTTCCAGTTGTTTGGTAATTGCTTTCCTTCCATTGTTCCTAGTTAGAATGAACCTTTGTTTGCTTTGGCTGTGATTTTTTACAGAACATCCTAGTTTGTTCTCACCTTACCTTCCTGGGGATCTTTGCTCGCTTGAGTTTTGGTTTTTAGTATGTAGTCCCTGACTTTAAGCGGCCGAACCTTTGCTCTCCTGTTTAATAGCATTTTAGTTGTTGTTTTTGGGTGACCATTCTTATGTACGCCATGTCTTTTCGTTCGTTGATTCCGTCGAGTTCTTGCATTTTGCTCTCATCGTTACTCGTGCCACTCTCGTGGGAGTACCTTAGGCTAGCTTCTTCGATCTCGACCGGTATTACTGCATCGGGCCCATGCTTGTCGTCGGTGTTTTTCAGTAGGCTCATAATACTTCTCCTAGTATTTCCGGCCACAGTCCCTTGGTGTCTTCGAGTTTTTTCTTCATGATGTTTAGTATGGATTTTATTGGAGGATTGTGCTTGCCCGTTACCCAATGGGTGATATGGGGTTGAAAGTATCCTCTTGATATTCCATTTCTTGAATAACTCAACGGTTTTCTTTTCTATGAATTGGGCTCCGTTGTCACAACTGATTTCCGTGGGTAGGCCGAATCGGTAGATGATGTTTCTTTATATAAAGGTCATTACCTCATGTTCTTGTATTAGGGCGAATGCTCCTTCTTCCACCTATTTAGAGAAATAGTTATTTAAAAGCAAAAGGAATCGTACATTACCTTGCCCTACTGGGATGGGGCCCACGATGTCCATCCCCCATTTGATGAATGGCCAAAGGGAGGTGATGGAGTTGAGGTGTTCTCCTGCTTGCTGAATCATTTGGGCATACTCTTGGCACTTCTCGGATTTCCTCACGAAGTTTGCGGCATCCTTTTTCATGATGGCAAAGAGTATCCTACTCGTATAAGGCATCTGGCTAGTGCTCGATTGCTGGAGTGAGCATGCAACAGCCTTCATGGACTTCTTCAAGGATGCGCAGGGTTTTGTCCGGTCCCAAACCTTTGGCCTGAGGGCTGCCGTAAGTCCTCTTGTATATGTCTCTATAAAGGAGACTGTATCTGGCGACTTGCGTTCTTAGTTTCTTGGCTTCTTTCTTGTCTCCTGGGAGTGTGCTGCTTTGTAAATATGCGATAATACGATTGTGTCAGTCTCAACTTAAGTTTATGGTTTTTACCTCGATTTGATCTAGTGATGAGTTGAGGTGATGGACTATGATTTGATCTCCGGTTGTAATGCTTTAGATAGTTGTGGCCAGTTTGGCAAGGCCATCTGCTTCGGTATTCTGCGCAAGTGGGATCTAATCAAGTTGGCACTTGTCGAACTCAGGCAATATCTTGCATATTTTGGTCTGGTATTTTTGAAACCTTTTTTCCTTGATTTGGAAAGTCCTTATGACTTGGTTGACTACAAGCGGTGATCGTAGCATTGTTTTAACCATTTTCCCCCATACTTGAGTGCTAGCCTCAATCATGTAATGATGGCCTCATACTCGGCCTTATTGTTAGCTATATCCGGGCACCCTATGGACTGGTCAATTACTTCGCTTGTGGGGACCTCGAGTACAAGTCCCAATCTGGATCTTGATGCATTGGATACGCCACTGATGTGTAGGACCCAAAGACCTTTTGTTTGGGGGGAATCTTGGATGACTTCCCTATCGACTTCAAGCATTATTTTTCACTGAAGTTGGTGACGAAATCGGCTAGCACTTGCGACTTTCTCACAGTCCGCGGCTGGTATGTGATATCGTACTCGCTTAGCTCGATGGCCCATTTGGCCAGCCTCCCCAATAGCTTGGGTTCATGCAAAATTCTCCTCAAGGGAAGGTTATGACAATAGAGATGGGGTGGTATTGGAAATAGGGTCTAAGCTTTTGTGAAGCTACAACCAAGTGCAGAGCCAATTTTTCGAGGTGCGGGTACCTCGTCTCGGTGTCGACGAGTGTTTTGCTGATGTAATATTTGTTTTCGCGTATCAATACTACGTTCTCCGCTACCTCGGAGATGTTGATACCCAATTGTTTCCCTATAGTATTTTTAAAATGCATATATGGCTTCAAAACAATGCATGAGCATCAATTAATATTTTTCATAATTTCTGCATTTTTCTAAGGATTTTTATTAGTTTATCCCATTATTTAATTTATATAAATAATTACTAATTACCGCACAAATGGTTTCATAATGATTGCTGAATTTTTATCATTTTATACTAAGCTTTAATTATTGCATGAATATCCACATTTATATTTTTGGGTCACAATTGCAATAACGTTGCAATAGTAGCCCATGTACGCATTATTACCTTATTTCACCAGAAAATAGCTTTTTATAATTTTATAATATCAAATAATTATTTTAAAATCATTTTTATGCATGAAAATCATGTTTTATAATTTGTTAATTATTTTTAAAAAATATTTTATTAATTAATTGGGTATTTAACATATAGCCTCTTTAATTTCGGGCCTTAGCCAAATGCAACCCCCAGCCCAATTATTAACCCATAACCCAACCTAGTAACCCAATCTTTAAACCCTCCCAACCCCCAGATAGAATCCTGGTCGTTGGTCTCAGAGATCAACGGTCCAGGATAATATTACATTTTTTAATTAACACATAACCCCCCCCCCCCCAGCCCTAATCATTTTCCAAACCCCACCGCCCTTGTCTCCCTTCCCTCTCCCCTTCTCTCTCAAACACTCTCCCTAAAACCTAACCGCCGTCCCCAGAAAACCACTCGTTCATGGGGTTTCTCTGTAATTTCCGGCCCCTACCGACCTCTCACCTCTTCTGGTTGTTCGATTATGTCGATTTATGGAAGAATCTTGAAGTGATTCAATCTAGGTTTTTTTCAAAACCTTTTCACGAGCTTATCTATGTCCATCTCCGTTTGTGAGTATTCTTTTCTCCGTGTTTATGGCTCGAATCTATGATTTTAAACCAGGTTTCCTTTCATCTCTGTCATTTTCAAAAACCCTAATCTATTTCTATGGGGGTCTGTTCAGATCCTTGTAGATCTGAGACGATTTAAAGAATTATTGAGTTTTTTTCTTCGAAAAACCTTCTGTTTTCCTTATTATTATTCGATTCCGGTATTTTCTAAGAACTTGGGTTTCGTATTAAGTTCACTTTAAAAGGTTTTTAAGCTTGTAAGTGTTTGAATCTTTTTATTTTTACTAGTTCGACTAATTTTTGTGTATATGCTTTAAACCCTAGGTTAATCTACCTATTTCATTATTTACTTCAATATTTTCCCGTTATTGTTTATCTGTGTCAATCAATATATATTGACTGATTTTATTTAGGGTTCGAATTATATTTTCCTTTTAAAATTAGTGATTCTCTGTGATTTTACTTATTTTCCTTATTTGTGACTTTAATTAGTACTACTTGCCCTAATTAGACTATTAGTCTGATTTAGGGATTTAATTTACTCCTATGTGGTTAGTAATTGACTCACTTACCTTATTTTCTATCCCAATTTGAGTCTCTAAGGGATTCTCCCCAATTTAAGGAGTCCTTTCCGGATTCTTTTATATGAATTGATTAAGTTAAATCCTCAATTAATTGATTGATAACCTTGTTTTATGAGCTCTGATTCTATTCCTGCCTTGTTTGTTTACCTTGCTAAGTGTTATATAAACTTCATTCTGGTTTCCTTTCAAAACACGAAACACATTCAGAAAGAAACACACACACACACACAAACTCTTGCTCTTATTCAAACATTTTTGTTATTTGTGTTTGCTACACTGTCTAGCTGGCTGAAAGCCAAGGCTAGACTAATGGTTGTGCATCCCTTTACCTTCATGTTTGCTATTTTAACTGGTATGTCTCTCCTCTTATTGTCATTCATTATGCTATGAAGTTTAAACCTATGTGCTTTCCTGTCTATTGCTCTACTTCTATGTAGTTAAGTCGATGTCTTTCATGTATATTGATTTCAATTAACATGGCTACTTCTGTCTTTCCTATTTTGTTGATTTTAATTAGCAATAACTACTTCTGTGTAGTTAAACTTATGTCTTTCATGTTTATTTCTTTAAATCAGCATGTCTATCTCTGTCATTAGGTCCTATTCAGTGTTATGTAATGTGGTTGTTATCATATGCGATAAAACTTATGTGTTCCCTATTGTTTTCTCTTAACCAGCATGTCTATCTCTGTCATTAAGTCCTATTCAATATGTTATGTAATTTGTCTGTCAACCTGCCTTTTCCTGCTTTATGTCTCTGCTAACTATCTGGCCTTAACTCTTATGAAATTATCTTGTCCGGCATCTCAATATGGTTCACACACTCTAGCATGTTCTTATTTGACCCAGGATACTAATCCACTTGTTTCTCAACTAGCATACTTTCACTCTTGCCATATTTCATGTATTCCCGATTAAGGATTTATATGTTCCCAACCCTTGCTACCCTTCTCTGTATAGTTTTTTGTTTATTATTTTGATCCCAGTATGCTATATGCTCACCTATTGATAAACTAAGTCAAATCTAGGCAATGAGAAACTTTGCTTGAAAAAATCATGATTCTGTTTTGTCCAATGTTTGAATGCTGAAAATCTTTGAACTCAGAGTACTGCAATGACTTTGTTTACTCCTATTTTTACTTCTGAACTGTTTTCCAAAAAACTATTCCTATTTTTCATATACTATTTTCAACTCCTACTCTTAGAATATCTAGGGTACTGCCCCTCCAATGCGAGCACTGCCTAGGAGTCCATGAGACTCCTCTGTTGAAGGCCTGGATTTCCAGGTTTTTTGTTGGGCCTACTATAGCATAGTAATTTCATTCTGTAATTCATTTATATCTGGTCTGTAATAATAATTCTAGTAAAAACAGATATTGAGGTTATTAGTAAACTGGGAGGGACTTTATTTGTACATATTATTGTCGGGTTCGGGTAGAAATCATGCCTATAGGTTATTGTGGTGATTTATATGCATTAGAAATCATGCCCATAGGACTTGTCTCATTCTTTGAAATCCTGTATTTTACATTTGCATTAGAAATCCTGCTTCTAGTTCATTTACCAATTCAACATTAATAATCATGTTCTCAAACCATCATGTGTGCATTAGAAATCACGTCCCTAGGAATTCCCTTGTTGAATTTCCTTGAAAACTGGCTAACAACTTTATTCGCCTAGATATCATGCCTATAGGAAGAACGTATCAAAATCAAATTCATCACATAACGGTCATGTCTATAAGGAATAAGTATAAAAACAGGTTGACACTTAGATATCATGTTTGTAGAGATAAATTTGTAAAATCAATTTCTGTGTTTATATGTCCTGAAGTAATGCTTGTGATCATTTTTTAGTGTATAGACATCATTCCTATAGGGTTTAAACAGATAAAAATCTGCCTGTTATTTATCGCTAGTTTATTATTATGGTCTAATTCACGCTTAGATACTATGTCTATAGCATCCTGACCAACTATTACCTAGGCAGACCTGTAGGTTGACTAAAGTTCTGAAGTTTAAAATTGTGTTTGTTTGACTACTTACAAATTGCCCAGATCCAGTAAGTAATAAAATCAGTAGGCAAACTGATTAGGTATTCACTGCCGCGACTTAATAAAATGCTGCATATTCTGCTTTGTTCTCATCTAGATATCCTGTTATAAGCCTTTAAATAGTTTAAACTGTTTGCTTGAGGCGTGCAATTGTTTGCTTACTTATGGAGGTAAATGTGAGCCCCCTAATTGCTCATTTTATGTGACAGTCGTACATGTTTTATTAGACACCTAATTTTCTCCTTTTAAGCACCGTAGGTGAGTCTAGAACCACCTTAATATAGGCCCTAAGCACACAGGGCCATAGGCAAGGGACGGGTAATTCACGTATAGGCTACGTACTCGATACTACTAGAACGCTTACATAATAATTAAGGGGAGGGTAATTGGGTAGTAAAGGATATGATGACCTATGCGCTAATGCTACGCGTTAAACCTCTATTTGTGCAAAGTTTACCGAGTGTTGTACATAAGTGATCCTATAGGCTAATAAACCTAGGACCCCCTTATTCCCGTTTTAAAAATAATGTTTATTTGTTAAAGTTGCTTTATGACTAATTCACTTAAATTGAGTTTGGCCGGGACCCATCGTTGTGGACCTCAAGGGGTGCCTAACACCTTCCCCTCAAGGTAATTTCGAGCCCTTACCCAATCTCTGGTAATGTGAACCGGTTTATGAGTTATTTGCTTTAGGTGCCCTAACGTGCCTTAACCATTAGGTGGCGACTCTTCAAATTTCATACCCCATCCTAAAAAGAAATGAGTTGTCCCAGATTGTCGAAACCCCGATTCCGTGAGGAAAAAGGGGGGGGGGCTCGACAGCATGGAGACTCCACTAGGTATATTAGGCTCTTACCATAACAAACTTGTTTTTGTGAATTAGTATTTAAGCATGCTTTATTCTGCTAATACGTGTGCACCATTTCCCTTCCCCGTTATGTGAATTTAATTGCCTATTTTCAAGCATTTATAATTTTCTTTACTACATAAACTAACTTGTCTCCTTGTTTTCTTTCTTAAACGCCTTTTCAATTATTAAATACTGCATTTATAATTTTTTAACGTGCAAATACGTGACAAGATGCTATTTACTGTTGCATAAATCATGCTAAACATCATAATCCACTCATGCGTAATCAATCCTACAGCAACACTTGATGTGTGTTTGTGTTTTTCCTATATATCACCCTTTAAATTCGGAAAGGCTTATTTTCGGTAAAACTAGTCAATCAGCGGTGCAGTCGACGGTTCCGTGCCTTTCTCCCTCAAGTTTTCCCCTTGAGGGTACCAGTCTAGACCTCTATAAAAACCTTACTCTGATTAATCGTACATGCATCCGGGTCAAACCTAGCTGGGTTAATATGTTGTCCACATAATAACCCTTTAAGACGAACCTTATCCAAAAGTCCACCGGGTTTCCATAATCCCAATGGACGTGACCACGATTTGTGCAATAATTTGGAGAAATAAGTGCCAATATGCTAATCATGGATGTATAAGCAGTCGAATCTGGAGGTGAAAAGGGTCTAAACTTATTTGTTTTGCAGAAATAAGGCACGAAGTCCCCAGGTTCGGCATGGTCCAAAGAATACCACCATTGTTGCTGGATTGGTGGGAGGAACTTTCTCCAAGTGACAAAGACCATGTGAAAAGGGTCCTCGAAAACTTACCTTCTTTACTAGATATACAACAAAACAATATGCTAATCGAAGCAGCCACTATCTGGGACGGAGAATGGTCTGTGTTCCATTTTGGCAATATAGAAATGACTCCTCTCTTGGAGAAGATAGGGGATTCACTGGAGTACCTCGGGACATTCCGGGTTTATTGGTGCCAGAAAATTGTGCTGCTAGGGGGTTATTAAAAATGATGAGTTTGAAAAAGAAAGATGATTTGGAGTGTCTGAAGGAGTCCTACATACCTTTTGACTACCTCTATGAACGATATGACCATAGCAAATCCTATCGTATCTTACATGATGAATTCTCTATCACTTCCTTGGGTCATATTCACCGCAGGGTTTTTGTGTTCGTTCTTTGCTTCCTACGTTTGATAGTATTTCCCAGCAAAGGAGACATGATTCACATTAGACTGGCTATGGTAGCCAGAACTTTAATAGAGGGGATTGAGGGGCAAGCATACAATATTGTCCCTATGATCATAGCTGATATCTATCGGGCTTTGGACCGCTGGCAGAAGGGGTTTAAACATTTCGAAGGTTGCAATTTGTTGCTACAACTTTGGTTATTGGAGAATCTCCAAAAGGGTCAATATCGTCAAGAGTTTCCACGAAGGACGTGGAATGATCATATGCCTTCCATCACCCTAAGAGAATGACTTACATCCCAGACAGGTTTGCTCAACTGGAAAATGCTACAGAATGGGTGCAGCTTTTTGACAATTTGACTGAGGACCAGGTTCAACAGATGTTCGAATGGTTCCCTACCAGTGAGCTCATCATCAGATCTAGGGACGCTACGCACTTGGTGTTGATCGGGTTAAGGGGCATATACCCTTATGTTCGTATCAGGGTTATGAGACAGGCATGCAGGCAGGAAGCAAGTCATACCGTGAGTTTCTAGAATGGGTCATTACCGGGAAGACTTTCAGGATGACGACATCCCGTACAAATGTAAAGCTCAGCATATATGGCATCTAAAGGTTATTGTAGAAAGGGACACCATCGAGTCAGACAGGTACCACGCAGGGAATGTACACTTTTACATATCATGGTTGGAAAACAGCATAGCAGGGGTAGTTGAGCCGGGAATAGGTCGAGGAAACAGGGTCATAGACGAAGTTGTTGAAGCCCAAGTGAAATACAATAAACTGCGCAAAAGGGTTCATGAGTCCGAGGCCGAGCATCTAGAGCTACACAAGACTGATATGGAACTGATCAATGAATGGAGGGAAAGGGCTATCAAATCTAATGAAAGGCTGGAATATTTGGAGCAAGGTCTGATGGAGCTAGAAGGGAAGAAGAGGAAAAGAGTCGGTGACTGCCAGAATGCTGAGGGAAGCGAAGGAGGACATCTAGCGAGAGTATACCGACTGTTTGGCATGGACTACCAAGGGAACCTGATCGACAAAGCCAAGAAGATCAAGCCCGGGGAAGGTCCTTCTGGGACAAAATAGATTAGGTTTACCTGCTTTTTCAAATGTAATAACGCCAAGTGCCATTATTGATTTATCTTATTTAGTGTAGTTTTAGATTTATCTACCTTTACATTAATGAAATGAGGTTATTTTTGGCACTGAAATTCTCCAAATCAACTTGTCGCTAGGCCCACCTCGGGCACAACGGGGCTCACAAATTAGGATACGAATTTATATTCCAGCACTATGTGTTTAGATATTGCAAATACTCTTCTTGGAACCCTTGACTTGGTTAATTTTGTTGTCTTTTCTTTCTTTCCTTTTTTTTATTATCCCCATTCCCCAAAGTTGGTTCATGCATACTGGCATCATCAGATTATCATACAGATCCAAGGGCCATCCACCTCCTCCTCCTCCTAGTCCACAAAAAGGCAAAGGAAAAGTAAAAATGGATGATATGAACGGCAACAATGCAGATGTTGAGAATGTGGAAACTTCCGATGGTTGAGGCACTCAGGCCTCAAATGATTTGGTTTTACGGCTTGAGCAAAAGATACTTGCACTGTAGGGAGAGCTTGAGTAGGTCGGTAACTTGGCAAATCTCTCCCTCACATTGAATATCCCCGACACCCATAACCTTGCACTACCTCAGAACACACCCAACAAACACCCAAAGAATCCTCCCGCACCTCACCAGTATACAACCCCTCCTCAAAATAAGCATCTCCCTATTCAATACCTACAAACCACCTACCATACTCCACAAGATACCCCACAAATTATTCCAGAACCCTAAAACTCCATCTATGATCATCATTATGCCCAAAATCCTGGCCTTCACCAGAACAACCCTATATATGTAGAAACCCTACCTCACTCCACTCAACCAATATCCTATACACCAAAATCTGTTGAGAAGGACCTGCTCATCAAGAACATGGCTGAAGAGCTCAAGAAGTTGACAAGTCGGGTTCAGGGTGTCGAAGGGGGTAAAGGAATAGAAGGTTTGAACTATGAGGACTTATGCATATAACCAGATGTGGAACTACCGGAGGGTTAAAAGCCTCGTTCTAAATCTTTGAAGGAACGGTTGATCCCAAGGTTCATCTGAGGACTTATTGTGACATGTTCTTGGGGGTCGAAAAAGATGAAAGGATTCGAATGAAGCTCATCATGAGGAGTCTTACCAGAGATGCTCTGTTTTGGTACATAAGCCAGAATCCTAAGAAGTGGGCCAATTGGGTGAGCATGGCATCCGACTTCATGGACAGGTTAAGATTTAATACAGAGAATGCGCCGGATGTCTTCTATATCCATAACCTAAAGAAGAAGCCAACTGAGACTTTCCACGATTATGTTACTCGATGGAGCTCGGAAGCAGCCAAGGTTAGACCAGCATTGGACGAGGAACAGATGAACAAGTTCTTTGTCAGTGCACAAGATCCATAGTATTATGAAAGGCTAATGGTTATTGAGAACCATAAGTTCTCATATATCATCAAACTCGGAGAAATGATTGAAGAAGGTATTAAAAATGGGGTGGTGACAAATTTCGAGGAACTTCAGGCCACCAATAAAGCATTGCAATCAGGTGGTATATTGATGAAGAAAGATGTGGGAACAGTTATGGTTTCTTAGGGACCCAAAACTCCATTTGTATACCAGACCCCTCCACTCGCATACCAAACACCTCCATCCACATACCAACCATCACCTCCCAGATATTCCCAATCTGCTACCGCCTACAATACCTATAACATCCAACCATCCTATTATCAGTCATCTCCAACTCATCCAAACTACCAAAAACCCAGGCTAATTTTTACTGTAGACCACCCAGACAGTACATCGCCATTGTTGAACCCATCGACCAGTTATACAAAAGGTTGACAGTCGCTGGATATGTCACCCCTATTCCCGCTGTAACCATGGAGAATTCATCTCAATGCGTCAATCTAAACAAGACTTGTGCATATCATTCCGGCATGAAGGGACATACTATTGATGAATGCCGCACCTTGAAAGACAAGATCCAAACACTGATTGACAATAAGATCATACAGGCAAAGAAAACTGCACCCAATTTCCGCAACAATCTCTCCCAGATCATAGGGGTGGAGGGGTCAATGTGATAGAAACTTATGAAGAGTGGGATCCCGAGGGATCAATAAAGCTTATTCGTGAAGGTGATGATCCAAGAAACCTCCAGTCACACTCAATCCCATTGTTGTGCAGACACGGCCGCCAGTTAGAGTTGAGGTAGCCACATCGGTTCCTTTAGACGTAGAAGTAACGTCACCTGCAACAATACTCACTCCATTTAAAGTGGAGGTGGCCCTACCTTTCATTGTAACGGTGGCATCCACACAACCCTTTAGTTCCAATGTTGTACCCTGGGATTATGTGGCCGACGCTAGAAGAAAGGGAAAGTCAAAGACAGAAGAATTCGGTGTTGCACAAGGAATTACCAGAATTGGAAGGTTTATACACCTAAACACTTAGGAGAAACCAGTAAGAAAGCTTCTAAAAAACCGCCCGTCATTGAGACTAGTCCAGATGACCTCTGGAGGAAGCTACATGGAAGGGAGTGCTCTGTCATTGATCATAGGAATAAGACTCCCACCCACATATCTATCTTGTCGCTGCTGCAAAATTCTGAGGCACACATGAATGCTCTAATAAAGTTATTGAGTGAAGCATATGTACCCAAAAACATCAATGGTGGAGAAATGGCCAATATGGTGGGGAAGGTGCTAGAGAGCCATAAAATCACCTTCCACGAGGAAGAGATGCCGCCCGAAGGGTTGAATCACAACAGGGCACTACACATCACAGTGCAATGCGAAGATAAGTTTATCGTTAGAGTTTTGATTGATGGAGGATCCAGCCTCAACATTTTCCCATTGACAACACTAAAGAGGTTGGACAAAGGCCTACATGAGATACAAGAGGGAACTATGAATGTGAAAGCATTCGACGGGTCTCAGAGACCTACTATTGGAGAAACTAAGCTCCGCATGCAGATGGTCCATACATCGTTTGATGTTGAGTTTCATGTACTAGATATATCCGCCTCTTATAATCTGCTGTTGGGGCGACCATGGATACTTGCTGCTAGGGCTGTAGCATCTACTTTACATCAGGCTGTGAGGTTCGAATGGAACCACTAGGAAGTAATTATCCATGGAGATGGGAGCAACCCTATTTACACTAGTCAGACTATCCCGGTGATTGAAAACAGAAGAAGGTTAGGTGGAGAAACCTACCATCGTATCGAGCGGGTCAACGCGATTGAGAAAGATAAGTGGTAGAGTAGCAAGATAGCAAGCATTCTAGCATGGAAGGGATATGAGCCCGGTAAGGGGCTTGGTAAGAATCTTCAGGGAATCTCCAAACCAATACAGCCAAAGCACCATGGTACCACTTTTGGGTTGGGATACTAATACACCTGGCAAGAATACCAAGATTGGTCACCACCGTGGCTTGGTCTTGAGTAGCCTGTGCCACACCTGAATCAGACCTTCCATCAAGCCGATATCATGTGGGGATCAGAGGAAGAAGAAGCATTGGCAGCATTGAAGAGTTTGTTCTTGGAAGATGATAACATGGACTTTTGTGTAATTGTCGAGGAGGAGGAGGAGGAGGAGGAGGAAGGACCTACCATCCAAGCTGTGGAGAGAGGAGCATTCCTCAAGACTTGTATTGTTAGACCATCAAGGGTCCGACGAGTCCCGGGGTAGCAAGGCTGAATCGCATTGTTTATTTTTTTTTTAATATTTCCGCTTTTGAATTTTCAATAATATTTCAATAATATTTCCGCCTTTGCATTTCTCTTGTCTTAATAATATTTTTCAAGGTTCCGAAAACATTATTTGAGTTATTGAAAATCATTTTGTTTGACTTTTTTTGGCTTGATGTTTTATTATCACTATTTTTCTTTCATATCTTTATCCCTACAGTATTCCTATTTCTTATCTTGATGAACTGATGACTGTGACATATAATGAGACAACGCAACAAAAGGACAGTGACTCAGAAGAAGAAGAGATGTAATACCTGAAGAGATCGTCAGAGAAGTAGAGAATTTTGAGAACAAACCCAAGTCCAACTTGGACAAAACGGAGATAGTTAACTTGGGAAATCCTGAAACCATCAAAGAAACCCGCATAAGAATCCATTTGTCACCGTCAGAGAAAGAGGAGTACACTCGGTTCCTGAAGGAATATGAAGATATCTTTGCATGGTCGTACGACGATATGACAGGGTTGAGCACATCCATAGTGGCTCATAAGTTACATACAAATCCAACGTGTCCGCCATTGAAGCAGAAACTCAGAAAATCAAGCCAGACATGAGCCTGTAAATCAAGGAAGAAGTTACTAAGCAGATCAAAGCCAAAGTTCTCAGGGTAGTTGAGTATCCAACTTGACTAGACAATATTTTGTCAGTTCTGAAGAAGGCTGAGAAAGTTAGAGTCTGTGTTGAATATCGAGATCTAAATAGAGCAAGTCCCAAGGATGATTTCCCACTACCAAACATACACATTTTGATCGACAATTGCACCAAGAATGAACTCCAGTATTTCGTGGATTTCTTTGCCGGTTACTTTCAGATCAGGATGGACGAGGGGAACACTGTTACAATGGGGTGTTTATTGTTACAAGATGATGCCATTCGGCCTAAAGAATGCTGGAGACACCTACATGAGGGCCATGACTACTATTTTTCATGACATGATACACAAAGAAATCGAAGTATATGTGGATGATGTAATCATTAAATCCAAGAAGGCCATAGACCACATAGCATACTTGAGGAAATTCTTTGACAGACTGTGGAAGTACAACCTAAAGCTAAACCCTATAAAGTGTGCATTCGGGGTTCCCGCCGGAAAGCTATTGGGATTCATCGTTAGCCGTCGGGGAATAGAATTGGATCGATAGAAGGTCAAATCCATCCAAGAATTACAACTGCCAAAAAGCAAGAAAGATGTGATGAGTTTCCTGGGATGCCTTAACTACATCAGTCATTTCATAGCACAGTCCACAGTAATATGTGAGGCATTTTTCAAAATGTTGAAGAAGGACACTGCAACTAGTTAGACCGAGGATTGTCAAAAGGCTTTTGACAAAATCAAGGGTTACTTATCAACACCACCAGTTTTTGTCCCCCCAGAGCCGGGTAGGCCACTGCTACTTTACCTTGCCGTGCTAGATGGAGCTTTCGGTTGCGTTCTAGGGCAGCACGATGAGACAGGGAGAAAAGAACAAGCCATCTACTACCGAAGTAAGAAGTTTACACCTTATGAAGCACGGTATTCTCTACTGGAACGAACCTATTGTGCCTTGACCTGGATAGCTCAGAAGCTGAGGCATTACTTATGTGCCTACATAAAATATCTCATATCGGAAATGGATTCCTTGAAGTATATCTTTCTGAAGCCTATGCCTACTGGAAAACTGGCTAAGTGGAAAATCTTGTTGAGTGAATTCGACATTGTCTATGTAACTCCAAAAGCAGTGAAGGGACAGGCACCGGCAGACCACCTTGCTGAAAACCCTGTGGGAGGAGAATACAAATCCCTGAAAATTTATTTTCTCGATAAAGAGGTATCATTCGTAGGAGAAGACATCGTTGAAGCATGTGATGGTTGGAGAATGTTCTTTGACGGAGCGGCAAACTTCAAAGGAGTCGGCATTGGAGCCGTCGTGGCATCGGAAACTGGTCAGCATTATCGGTATCTGCAAAACATAGATTCCCTTGCACCAAGAACATGGCACAATACAAAGCTTGCATATTAGGACTCAACATGGCTGTTGACATGAGCATTCAGCAACTGCTGGTAATCAGCGATTCAGATCTACTTATGCACCAGGTACAAGGAGAATGGGATACCAGGAATTCCAAGATATTATCATATTTTTACCATGTGCAAGAATTGAAGAAAATATTCACAAAGGTAGAGTTTCGGCATGTTCCCAGAATTCAGAATGAGTTTGCTGATGCATTGGGCACTTTGTCATCAATGATACAACATCCAGACTAGAAATTCATTGATCCTATCCCACTAAGGATCCATAATCAGCCGGCATATTGTGCTCGTGTCCAAGAGGAAACAGATGGAAGGCCTTGGTTCCACGACATCAAAGAGTATCTGGAAAAAAGGAGAATACCCTGAGCATGCAAACCATACTCAGAAACGCACGCTTCGGAGATTATCCAATCATTTCATCCACAGTGGAGGAACCCTATATAGAAGAACTCCTGATTTGGGACTGTTAAGGTGTGTCGACACAAAAGAAGCTCCTAAATTGCTCGAGGAGATACATGCTAGGACTTGCGCCCCGCATATGAATGGCTTTGTCCCGGACAAGAAGATACTTAGGGCCGACCATTTCTTGATGACCATGGAGACATATTACATCCGGTATGTTCAAAAGTGCTACCAATGTCAAGTACATGCAGATATGATAAAAGTGCCACCAAACGAGCTTAATGCAACAAGCTCACCTTGGACCTTTTCCGTATGGGGAATGGATTTTATTGGTCCAATCGAGCCCACCGCCTCAAATGGGCATCAGTTTATTTAGTTGGCTATCGACTACTTCACTAAATGGGTTGAAGCTGCATCTTACAAACCTGTGACTAAGAAGGTCGTTGCGAATTTTTTCCGCGACCGGATTGTTTGTTTCTTCGGAGTTCCAGAGTCCATCGTCATCGACAATGCTATCAATCTCAACAGTGATTTGATGAAAGCCATGTATGATACTTTCAAAGTCAAGCACAAGAATTCCACAGCATATAGACATCAAATCAATGGAGTTATGGAAGCCGCCAACAAAAACATCAATAAGATAGTGAGGAAAATGGTAGAAAATCACAAACAATGGCACGAGAAGCTACCATTCGCTTTACTGGGATACCGTACCATAGTCTGCACATCAACTGGGGCAACACCCTATTTGTTGGTTTATAGTACTGAAGTTGTTATTCCCACCGGAGTGGAGATTCCCTCCTTGAGAATCATACAAGAAGCTGAGCTCAGCGACGCATAATGGATAAGGAGCCGTTATGATAAACTAGCCCTCATAAATGGAAAGATGATGAATGCAATATGTCACGAGCAACTTTATCAGAACAGAATGTCCATAGCCTTCAACAAAATAGTTAAGTCGAGACAGTTCACACTCGGGCAGCTGGTGTTAAAGAAGATCTTCCCGCATCAAGATGAAGCCAAAGGGAAGTTCTTTCCCAACTGGCAAGGTCCTTACGTGGTTCACAGGGTACTGACAAGAGGAGCCCTCATACTCGTAGAAATGGACGGAGAAGTCTGGCCAAAACCAATCAATTCAGATGTAGTCAAGCGATATTATGTGTAAACCATATATGCTTCTTCACATGATGTAAATTGAACTATGCTCGACCTGATTCCCGTTTAAGAAGGGATACGTAGGCAGCCCTGTGGTTTGGTCACAATTCAATAAAATTTCCATTCCCCCCATAATCAGATCCTCAAAATTCTGAAGCAAGTTCAGCCAATCGTAGCATATAAAGAAGTCAGAACCGTTATTCAGTTAACTGGGGCAGAATTTTGAGGAGGACCCTCAAAATTCTACGGCCAAACCAGTCACAATGTCTTTGATTGTGTCGCAGTCACTGGTTCATCTAACCAATTTCTAAAACTATATTTTACTATGCCTTCAAAAATTATGCATGCATGCTTTTGAACATAAACTCTACTTTAGCGAACGCTGCCCTAATAATTTGATCAGGATCTTCAGACGGAACAGAGCAAATCAAGTAGGCAGACGAAAGCACGAACCAACCTTCCCCCCTGCAAAACTCATAATTTTTGTTTGAATGTAGGAACAAGGAATATGCACACGTTGGAATCACCATCTTCATAACAACATGGATACATAACTCATTCCCAGCTAAGAAATACTCTGCTATAACCTATTATTTATTGATTGCATGAGACTAAGCTCTGTCGCAATTCTGCATGAGGCTAAGAATTTCCATTTGTATTCGCATAACGCTAAGCTATGCCTTCTATTTGCGCGAGACTAAGCATTGTCTCAAACCCTGCATGAGGCTAACATTGCCTCCACCTTGCATAAGGCTAAGCATTGCCTTCTCCCTGCATAGGACTAAGTACTATCCCGAACTTTGCATGAGGTTAAGCCCTGCCTCCCTATTTGCATGAGGCTAAGCATTTCCTCCATCTTTCATAAGGCTAAGCTCTGCCTTCTATTTGCATGAGACTAATCTTTGTCCCAATCTTGCATAAGGCTAAGCCCTGCCTCCATATCTGCATAAGGCTAAGCATTGCATTCTCTTTGCATGGGACTAAGCCCTATCCTGAATCTGGCATGAGGGTAAGCACTGCTTTCTCTATTAGCATAAGGCTAAGCATTGCCTTCGCTCTATATGGGACTCATCTCTGTCCCGAATCTTGAATGAGTCTAAGCCTTGCCTCTCAATCTTGCATAAGGCTATGCACTGCCTTCCATCTGCACGAGACTAAGCTCTGTCTCAATTTTTCATAAGGCTAAGCCTTGCCTCTCTAATTGCATAAGGCTCAACACTACCTTTACTTTGCATGTGACTAAGCACTATCCCAAACCTCGCACGAGACTAAGCACCGTCTCTCTGACATTATCTATCCTCTTCTCTCGGGCTAAGATGTGCCCTTAACTTCATACAAGACTAAACCATGTCTTGTCTCTTATAGCATCATGTCTATGCACCTTATGGTATGAAATATCATCGACTTGTCCGAAGGAATCATAGTCTGAAAGCACCATCCTGATAGCCGGAACACACCTATCTCTCAAAATTCCATATCATTATTCAAAGGCGTAATGGTTCGGAGTCACCATTTTCATGGCCCGAGAACATCATCTCATGGCCTGTGAATCCCTTACCGCACAATTCATGGCCCGGGACATCATGGTCTAAGGACGTCATCCTGAAACGTCCAAAGACAATTCTCATGGTCTGGAGGGAATTTGCATCATGTTTAAATTTACGCAAAATTGTACGTACATGTTGCAGTGCATCTTTTGATTTGCAGGTAACTCAGTGAGTAACCATTATCCCAACAGGAGAAATCTTGCTCCAGTTCCTTCATACTATTTCAATCCTGACCGCTCACTGTAACCATTCCACATATTCCAAAACCTTATGTTTATTCTTGTGATAGCTTCATCGGTATATTCTGCCGATGAACCCAGAACTACACACGGCCTGATTCATGTAAGACCAGGGATATATAGGCAGCTTGAAAACTGGAGTGCGACCTATGTCTCTCAAATCACCCTACTCGGTCAAAATTGGCCATCATATCTTTACCCGACAATTCTTTCATCCTCCCCGGGTAAAGAGAGGCAGCTGTTGATACTCAATTTTTCAATATATTATTTTTAGAATGCATATATAACATCAAAACAACGCATGAGCATCAATTAATATTTTTCATAATTTCTGCATTTTTCTAAGGAATTTTATTAGTTTATCCTAGTATTTTATTTATATAAATAATTACTAATTGCCGCACAAATGGTTTCATAATGATTGATTAATTTTTATCATGTTATATTTATACCAAGCTTTAATTATTGCATGAATAGCCACATTTATATTTTTGGGTTACAACTGCAATAACTTTGCAATAATAGCCCAAGTACGCATTATTACCTTATTTCGCCAGAAAATAGCTTTTTATATTTTTATAATATCAAGTAATAAATCATTTTTATGCATGAAAATCATTTTTATAATTTGTTAATTATTTTTACAAATTATTTTATTAATTAATTGGGTATTTAACATATAGCCTCTTTAATTTCGGACCTTAGCCCAAATGCCACCCCCAGCCCAATTAAAATTAACCCATAACCCGGCCCAGTAACCAATCTTTAAACCCGCCCAACCCCCAAATAGAATCCTGGTCATTGATCGCAGAGATCAACGGTCCAGGATATTATTACCTTTTTTAGTTAACCCATAAGCCTCCCAACCCTAATCATTTTCCAGACCGCCGCCGCCCCTGTTTCCCTTCCCTCTCCCCATCTCTCTTAAACACTCTCCCTAAAACCTAACCGCTGGCACCAGAAAACCACCCGTTCATGGGGTTTCTCAGTAAATTTCAGCCCCTACCAGCCTCTCACCTCTTCTTGTTGTTCGATTATGTAGATTTATGGAAGAATCTCAAAGAGATTCAACCCAGATTTATTCAAAACTTTTTCATGTGCCTATTTATGCCCATCTCCATTTGTGAGTATTATTTTTGTCGTGTTTATGGCTTGAATCTATGATTTCAAACGAGGTTTCCTTTCATCTCTATCATTTTCGAAAGCCCTAATCTCTTTCTATGTGGGTCTGTTCATATTTCCTTGTAGATCTGAGACGATTTTTAGGATTATTGAGTATTTTTCTTTGAAAAACCTTCTGTTTTCCTTATTATAATTTGATTCCGGTGTTTTCTAAGAACTAGGGTTTCGTATTAAGTTCTCTTCAAAAGGTTTTTAAGCTTCTAAGTGTTTGAATCTAATTATCTTTAATAGTTCGACTAATTTTTGTGTATATTCTTTAAACCCTAGGTTTTTCTGCCTATTTCATTGTTTACTTCAATATTTTCCCGTTATTGTTGATCTCTGTCAATCAATATATACTGACTGATTTTATTTAGGGTTCGGATTATATTTTCTTGTTAAAGTTAGTTCTTCTCTGTGATTTTACTTATTTTCCTTATTTGTGACTTTAATTAGTACTACTTTCCCTAATTAGACCATTAATCTGATTTAGGGATTTAATTGACTCATATGTGGTCAGTAATTGGCTCACTTACCTTATCTGAATCAGAATTTTAGTCGTTAAGGGATTCTCCCCAATTTAAGGAGTCCTTTCCAGATTCTTTTGTGTGAATTGATTAAGTTAATTCCAATTAACTAATTGATTACCTTGTTTTATGAACTCTGATTTTATTCTTGCCTTATTTGTTTACCTTGCTAAGTGCTATATAAACTTCATTATGGATTTCTTTAAAAACACGAAACACATTTGGAAAGAAACACACGCACGCACACACAAAATCTTGCTCTTATTCAAACCTTTTTGTTACTTGTGTTTGCTACACTGTCTAGCCAGCTGAAACACAAGGCTAGAAAATTGGGTTCTGCATCCTTTTACCTTCATGTTTGATGTTTTAAATGGTATGTCTCCCCTCCTATTGTCATTCATTATGCTATGAAGTTTAAACCTATGTGCTTTCCTTTTTATGGCTCGACTTCTATGTAGTTATGTCCATGTCTTTCCTGTATATTAATTTCAATTAACATGACTACTTCTGTCTTTCTTGTTTTATTGATTTTAATTAGCAATAACTACTTTTGTGTAGTTAAACTTCTATCTTTCCTGTTTATTGATTTAAATCATCATGTCTATCTTTGTCATTAGGTCATATTCGGTGTTATGTAATCTGGTTGTTATCATATGCGATTAAACCTATGTGCTTCCTATTGCTTGCTCTTAACCAACATGTATATCTCTGTCATTAGGTCTTATTAAGTATGTTATGTAATTTTTGTGTCAACCTGGCTTTTCCTGTTTTATGTCTCTGCTAACTAGCAGGCCTCAACTCTCATGAAATTTTCTTGTCTAGCATGTCAATATGGTTCATACACTCTAGCGTGTTCTTATTTGACCCAGGATACTAATCCACTTGTTTCTCAACTAGCATACTTTCACTCTTGCCCTGTTTCATGTGTTCCTTATTAAGGACTTATATGTTCCCAACCCCCGCTACCCTTCTCTGTGTAGTTTTGTGTTTATTATTCTGATCCCAGTATGCTATATGCTCACCTAGTGATAAACTAAGTCAAATCTAGGCAATGGGAAACTTTGCTTGATGTAATCATGATTCTATTTTGTCCAATGTTTGATTGCTGAAAATCTTTGAACTCAGAGTGTTGCAATGACTCTGTTTACTCCTATTTTTACTTCTGAACTATTTTCCTAAAAACTATTCCTATTTATCATATACTATTTACAACTCCTACTCTTGGAATATCTATGGTCCTGCCCCTCCAGTGTGAGCATTGCCTAGGAGTCCATGAGACTCCTCCGAACTCTGACACACTGGAGCTAGCATTTCCGCACTTGTTCCCAAAACTGTTTCATTAAAAGGGTTGCTGGTGTAAGCACTGCCAGGGGTCCCTGAGGCCCTGTCAAGAGCCCAAATCCTAACAGGTCGTGATGGCGCCTATCGTGGAACTAGGCTAGCCAACCATCACATAACTACCGATCCGTTCTATTATAATGTTTCAATAATCAATAACAAGCAACAATAAAGCATAAAATAATTTCTTTAAGTCTTTACGCCCCAAAAATAATCTAACATTCTAAACAACTGTCCCAAGACTGGAGTCAACATTATCACGAGCATCTAAGAAATAAAACTAACTCTGTTAATGTCTTAATCAATGCCTATGAAATAAATACTAATACTAATAAAGGAAGGGAAATAGAGAAGCTGCGGACGCTGAAAAGCTACCTCGAAATCCCGTAAGCTGCTGAATACGAACGAAGACAGCTACTGCTCCGAATCGGTACCTGGATCTGTGCACAAAGGCACAGAGAGTACTGAGGAGTACTCCAACTCAGTAGTAACGAAAATAAATCACAGTCTGAGTAATACAAAACACACAGCACAGATACACAATTCACAAAAATAGTAAAACACCAAGTCACCATAAAGTATTCATCAAATATATAAGTTCGAAAACCAATTTCCAGAAATCCTTTGAAACAAGTATAATTTCAATATATCTCAGTAAAATAAGTTTGAAAAATGAAGTGAATCAAAGTCAAAAACTCGGTAAAAATCATCATAAATCTTCCCGTCGGGCCATACTCATTTCTCGTAACAATTTCCCTCAGCACCTCACCATCACTCAATATCAGCCCAGCGAGCAACCTCACAGTCACTCAGTATCAGCCCAGCAGGCAACGTCACAGTCCCTCAGTATCAGCCTAGCAGGCAACCTCACAGTCACTCAGTATCAACCCCGGGGCCATCACTCGCACTGAGTAGGTACCTGCGCTCACTAGGGGTGTACAGACCCCGGAGGGGCTCCTACAGCCCAAGCTCTATAACAAGCCACATCATGGCATAAATCACTCACAATATTGGCCCTCGACCAGCTACATCATGGCATAAATCACTCACAATATTGGCCCTCGGGATTTCTCGTATCATAACATCCTCACAATATTGGCACGCGGCCTCACTCAGTCAGACACTCTCAACATGCCACTCGGGTCATCATTATATCGGGTTCTCGACCCAAAACAGTGTTTCATTTTCAAAAAATAATATCAAAATACTCTAGGTGCCAAAACAATTATCAAGAAAAGACTGAGTGAATATCATAACATATCAAGTGAGGAAAAATAGTAAAAACAGCCCCCAAGGGGTAAACAGATTGGCATTAGGCCTCAAACATGGATTACAGCCCAAATTATATCAAAATATATCAATACTATTAAGCATAGGCTTTAAAATCGGGTTCGCAACTCAATAGTTGCCTAAAAAGGAATATATTTCCAAATTTCTAATCTTTGCATTACAAAATCCGTGAAAAGATGCAAAGTCTGGGGTTTCATACCCTCAGGAAGGGATTTAAAGACATTACTTACCTCAAACTAGCCCGAAAAGCTACTCTACAACCTGCTTGTGTCTCGAATCAACTTCCGAGCGCTCCAAATCTACCAAGTTCAGATTTTTATCATCAAATTATGCTTAAGGAATGAATTACAATTGAAAAGTACCAAATTTAGCTCAAAACCCGAATTTAACCAAAACCCGACCCCAGGGCCCGCGTCTCGGAACTCGACAAATTTTATACCAAAATGTTCTTCATCATCTCACGAGGTCGTACATATAAAGAACACTAAAATCGGAGTTCGTTTGACCCCTCAAATTGATTCCTAAAGGTCTCAAAATCTCAAGGCCTAACCCCATCTTTTTCTACTGATTTTCATGAATTAAACACTGATATTATGTTACTTAATCACATATAATCGAGTTTAGGGTCCAAAATCCTTACCTCAATGAAGCACAATGATTTCCTCTCTTCAAAATCGCCTCTAAGCTCTTTTTCCAAATTTCCACTCCAGATTATTCTATGTGATCGCGACTCTCGACCCGCGATCGCGATGCACACCTCACCACTCTACACAATCGCATCCCTGACCCTGCGATCGCGAAGAAAAATATCACTCTTTCCACAACCAAACCTACGCAATCGCGAATGTATCCCTGCGATCGCGTACAAGGATACAAGCAAAAGAACAAAAGATTTTTCGGTAGATTCCTATTGCCAAAAATGCCCGTTAACCACCCGATACAATCCCGAGCCCCTCGGGACCCCAACCAATTTTACCAGCATCTCATAAATGATCATTCAAACTTAGTTGTACTCTTAAAACATCAAAAACAACATCAAAACACCAAAATCACATAGGATTCAAGCCTAAGGACTTTGAAATTTCTAAAATCTACCAACGATGCCGAAAGTATCCAAAACAACTCCGATTGACCTGAAATTTTGCAAGCATATCCAAAATGACATTACGAAACTGTTCCAGCTTCCGGAATTCCATTCTGACCCAGATAGCCTATTTTCCACTGGCGACCGGGAATCACCAAAAACTAACTTTCGCCAATTCAAGCCTAATTTTACACTGGTCCTCACAAAAATATTTCAAACACACTCCTAAGTCCCAAATCGCCTAACGAAGCTATCCGAACCATAAAGTCTGCATTCCGAGGTCGTTTACCAATAAGTCAACTCTCAGTTGACTTTTCCAACTCTAAGGCTATTTTTTAAAGACTATGTGACTAAATTCTCACTATAATTTTTCGATTCCGAGCCTACCAACTCTAACACATCAAGAACAGCTTAACCAAGCTATGACGAGGCAATAAGAGTAAATAGAAAGGCAGATTCTTTGTAATAACCGACGGGGTCATTACATTCTCCCCCACTTAAATATACGTTCGTCCTCGAACATGCCCAGAGTTGCTCCAAATACCACCAAAATTACTGTGTAACCTACCATGCACATATTCGGAGGTGATTCCATGTCACCTTATCCCATATAGTTCTAATAGCACATCACAATTGAAATTTCAAAGTCCGATCTTGACCCATAAACCTTAGAACTAAATTTCCACTTCTGAGTCCATTCACAAGAACAAATTTTCACGGCTATAAGATGAAATAGTCTGAACACGCTGTATCAAGCCATATTCACAACACAAGATGAAATCACATACTATTCCGCATGATTCAACACTCATAGCAATGACTCCTAATCCCAATCACTGCTCATAACAACCCAATACTGGTAAATAACCTCTTATCAAACAAAACCTCGCTATATAGCCCCGATAAAACTACACCCTATGCATGTATATAACCAACGATCACAACTCCTCGAAACACCGAAAGGTAGCTCATAGGTTACTCCAAAACACGAATAAGCTCAATGGCAATCAAATGGTACATCCCTCGACAATAGCAATTTGGGGTCAACAATTCCGACTTAGTGTAGAACACACACCCATACTGTCCTACCAATAATTATATTCCAAATCAACTCTGGTCATCCACAATAGGTAGATAACTCTCCAAAGGTTCATAATGACTGAATCATGACATATACTAACACCTGACTAGCTTTGCTCGCATCCTCCTAGTTCACAACTACAAAAATAATATATTCATGAAAACTCCCAGTCTCAAAATCCATGAGGCGCACCAATTACTATATTTGATCCTAATTCCACCACTCAAATATTAACACGCTCCTAATACTTTATCATTCCGCGAGGGATACACCCATAATTCCTTTATGTCACCAAGAAACCTTAAATACCAGCAGTCGATCCAACGAGAGAGCGTCGTAACACCAATGAAGCACCCTTATTCAAACACATTGTCCTTTATGAATGTATACTCACATCCAGCCACCCAATAGTGGTATCATTTACCTAATCATCTGAAACTGCCACTTCTGACCTTCCTTCCAGAAATGAACTGTGACCTGACATATGCCACTCTCCACTATACGCAAAATACCGCATACGCCATGCAATCCTATGATAAATATGAGAACTTCATGCTCCCTTCCTAGAAACAAACAACTACGTACCCAACTAGCCAAGAACTTTCCATTGATACCATTTAGAAGCAAAATCACTATACATCACATGGCCCTCACGCCAATGAAAAATATACATTTCTAACCGTGGTAGAAACTATCAAGAACTCCCGAATCACATTTGTACAACACCAAACTGCCAGGATTGAATCTTTCTAACTCAACCAAGCTACGCATGCCACCAAACTCCAAGAGAATTGCTAAGAAACACCTATAATAACTCATTACCCTATAAACACCCAAACAACTAACCATATCCCTTTTCATGTCGATCCGACCTACTACCAAGCTGTCCTATTTATCCAAGTTCCTTCTGACTTACCTTCGAATTGATACTTCTTCTTGCCATAATACTGTAATTCTCAATCCCAACTCACCGCAAGAAACACGAGCATAAAAATATACCGACTAAGGCTCATAAGCCGCTGAATACTCCCTCAATTATCCCCAAATGCACCACATTAAAAATACTTACCCTGAAGAGACTTCCTGCGAATTTAAAGTCATTTCGTTCACTTTCCTGATACTGATGGATAAAATCCATGATAATGCAAATACACCACAAGCCTTGACACCTTCCCCGCAAATTTCTCAATTCTAGACCTTCTCACACCTTGAAGATCCTCGATCGCTACATATAACCTTGAATCCGTCTGAACCATTCTCGAACGTCATTTGCTCTACGCAATTTCAATTACACTAACCAAGTAAACAGAACGACCTGACCCTGCTTGCAATCCACATACTAGGAAAGTAATCCACACCTTTGAAGCAATAAGCACACTCATACATTGCACACTCTAAACATACCGGTACAACTCCATCATACAATGAATTCCACTATCTGTAATACCAACTTGTATCGAAGAAATTTCTATCACCCGAGTCATTCCCAGACTCCACCTCTGTCCATAACTAATTCACCAACATACCTCGAACCGAAACCGATACAACACATAATCGTGTAATCAACTTATCATTAGCGGACTCCCCCACCTGGCTCCAAGCCAAAGATCAAAACAAACAATAACACATGATGCCCATACATTATCACTGCGACCATACTGAGTAACATCAAGTGCACTCGGGTCTCCAGACCCCCAATAGATATACGACATGACCAATACACACGGTCCACAATGATAGTATCACCCACCGGAGTCGAAACATGAACATACGTAACTAAAGACTCACGGGGCATATTCAGATAGTGGGAAAATTAAGATGAAATATACGAGTACATGGAACCAGGGTAAAACAAAGCTAAAGCATCAGGGTGACAAACTAAAATAGTACTTGTAATCACCGCATCTGAGGCCATAGCATCAGGCCTGGCCGGAAGTGCATAAATACGTGGCTGGCCTCCACCTGCTCGACCTCCCCCTCTAGGGCGGCCACTAGCTGCCTGACCATCACCCTTGGCTGCATGAGTAGGTGGTGAAATGACTGGGGCTGAAGTCGATCGCTGAATCCTCTACTGAGATGAACTACTAGGACGACGGGGATACTGCCTCCACTCATGTCCGAAATCTCCACACTCATAACAACCACCTGGAGCTGGAGATGAAAATTGACGAGAACCCCTACCACCATGATAACCACCAGACGAACCCTGCATAGAAGAACCCTGATAAGATGATGCTCGAGCGGAGCTGTGAGCTGGAAGGGCACTAAACGATGAGCGTCCCTGATGAGAACTGCGAGGACCCTGCCCCGAAGATACACCACTGTAAGCTAGGCGAACTGGCTGTGGAGGTCGAAATGGACGACCTCTGTTGTGCTACAACTGCCCTCTAAAAGGGGCACCACTGAAGCTACCTGATACACGAGGCCTCTTAGCCTACCTCTCCTCACGCTCCTGCCTACGAACCGACTCAATGTCCCGAGCTATGTGAATAACCTCCTCAAATGAAGCTCCAGACATCCTCTCCCTAGTCATCAAAATCCGAAGCTGATACGTGAGACCATATACAAACCTTCTGATACGCTCCCTGTCAGAAGCGACTAAGTCCGAAGCATGTCTAGACAACTCGAAAAACCTCATCCCGTACAGAGTAACTGACAACTTTCCCTCGCGCTGCTGCTCAAACTGACTGTGTTACTCCTCTTTGTAGGACTGAGGAACATACTTCTCCAAAAAGAGCGTGGAGAACTGGTGCCAGGTGAGTGGTGCTGAACTAACCGTCTTACAACCTCTCGAATGACTCCCACCAAGTAAAAGCAGCACCAGAAAACTGAAATGTAGCAAATGAGACCCCACGACTCTCCAAAATACTTGCAGTACGTAGTATCCTCTGGCACTTATCTAGAAACCCTTGGGCATCCTCGCCCTCTGTACCACTGAAGGTCAGAGGCTGAAGTCTGTTGAACCTCTCTAGCCTGCCCTGCCCATCCTCAGGCATAGCAAAGACCACATAGTCCTGAACTAGTGCAACCGGCTGGGTTGGGACTAACCCCGGTGCCTGAATACCCTGTACAGCCTGCTCAGGTGTCCGGGTAGCTGGAGTCTGAACGCCTCCCCCGGCCTGAGCTGCAGTGGCAGTAGTAGACATAGCGACTACCTGAGCCAAACGGGTCCACACTGTCAATATCTGAGCCAGGGTCTCCTGAAGACCCGGAATAACCATTGGCACTGCCGGTGTCTGAGCCTGTCCCGCTGGAGCACTATCGGTGGGAACCTGATCCTGAACGATAGGGGGATCCTGTGGTACTGTCCCGGCTGCTACATGGGTTGGTCCCCTAACTCCACCACGGCCCCGACCCTTTGTGGGTCTGGCTGGTCTCTGGTCACCTTGCTCGGTATTGTGTGTCCTCGCTATCTATGAGAGAATGAAACAACATGACTTTAGATTTCAAGAATCAATAGATTAGCATGAAAGAGTTCAAGAAAATGAGATTTTTCCTAAAATTTTTGCAGCTTCTCGAAGATAAGTACAGACGTCTCCGTACCAATCCGCAATCCTCTATTGAACCTGCCCATGACCGTTGAGTCCTATGTAACCTAGAGCTCTGATACCAACTTGTCACGACCCCAAATCCTAACAGGTCGTGATGGCGCCTATCGTGGAACTAGGCTAGCCAACCATCACATAACTACCCATCCGTTATATTATAATGTTTCAATAATCAATAAGAACCAACAACAAAGCATAAAATAATTTCTTTAAGTCTTTACGCCCCAAAAATAATCTAACATTCTAAACAACTGTCCTAAGACTGGAGTCAACATGGTCACGAGCATCTAAGAAATAAAACTAACTATGTTAATGTCTTAATCAATGTCTATGAAATAAATACTAATACTAATAAAGGAAGAGAAATGGAGAAGCTGCGGACGCGGAACAACTACCTCGAAATCCCGTAAGCTGTTGAATACGAACGAACACAGCTCCTGCTTAGAATCGGTACCTGGATCTGTGCACAGAGGCACAGGGAGTAATGATGAGTACGCCAACTCAGTAGTAATAAAAATAAATCACAGTCTGAGAAATATGAAACACACAACAAAGATACACCAATTCATAAAAACAGTAAAACACCAAGTCACCATAAAGTATTCATCAAATATATAAGTTCGAAAACCAATTTCCAGAAATCCTTTGAAACAAGTATAATTTCGATATATCTCAGTCAAATCAATTTAAAAAACGAAGTGAATCACAGTCAAAAACTCAGTAAAAACCATCATAAATCTACCCATCGGGCCATAATCATTTCCCGTAAAGATTTCCCTCAACACCTCACAATCACTCAGTATCAGCCCAGCGGGCAACCTCACTATCAGCCCAAAAGGCAACCTCACAGTCACTGAGTATCAGCCCAGCAGGCAACCTCACAGTCACTCAGTATCAGCCCTGCGGGCATCACCCGCACTCAATGGATACCTGCGCTCACTGGGAGTGTACAGACTCTAGAGGGGCTCCTACAGCCCAAGCCCTATAACTAGCCACATCAGGGCATAAATTACTCACAATATTGACCCTCGACCAGCCACATCATGGCATAAATCACTCACAATATTGGCCTTCGGCCTCTCTCGTATCATAACATCCTAACAATATTGGCCCGCAGCCTCACTCAGTCAGACACTCTCAACATGCCACTCAGGACATCATTATACCGGATTCTCGACCCAAAAAAGTGTTTCATTTTCAAGAAATAATATCAAAACACCAAAATCACATCGAATTCAAGCCTAAGGACTTTGAAATTTCTAAAATCCACCAACGATGCCGAAACTATCCAAAACAACTCCGATTGACCTGAAATTTTGCAGATATATCAAAAATGACATTACGAACCTGTTCCAACCTCAGAAATTCCATTCCGACCCCGATAGCTTATTTTCCACTGCCGATCGGGAATCGCCAGAAACGAGTACGACAACTACCCAAAATACATATGTACAACCCACATAATGTCTACGGATCCTCTAAGAGTACAAGCATTATAAATAGACTTGCCAGCAACAAGGTCTGCCTATACCTCAAAAGAAGAAGACATAAACAAAATGAGTCAACATGGACTACACACGCCCCGAGAAGGAGTGGGGCTCACCAAGACTGCTGAGAAGATGGAGGGAAGGCACCACTAACGGCGACCAGAGCTACTTGCTATAGAACCACCTACATCCATATAAAAGATGTAGCGCCCCCGGCAAAAGGGACGTTAATAGCATTGAATAGTACTAGCATGTATGCAAAAACCTACTCCAAATAGGTTAAACAATAACAGTCAAACATGAATAGAGGCATCATACAACAATACACTGAAACATGGAAAATCACAACAAGAATTACCACATCCCACATCCCGTTTTGCCATCTTTTGGTTAATGTACTTTTAAGTTTCCTCTTGTTATTATTATTACTGATCCACCGTGTCGTTGTCACACAGAGTCCGATCTCTTCCCGATCGGCTAAGCAATCCTATGTGAGGTCCAAATTTCAATCACATCACATATAACCACCGTGGCTTGTTTTCACAGAGTCCGATCTCTGCCCGAATCGGCTAGGCTAACACCGTGGCTCGTGCACAGTGCACAAAGTCTGATCTCTGCCCGAATCGGCTAGGCTAACACCGTGGCTCGTACACAGCACACAAAGTCTGATCTCTGCCCGATCGGCTAGGCCATCTCATATGAAAAACAGTAAGGACAATAATCATCATCAAATCATAATCATATCATAATATCAAGTCATCCATGTGTACGACATGGAGTCCTATCCCAGCCAGACCAGATAGCCCTTCTCACCCCTAGGACATTTGATGCGAGACTAGAATTCACAGTTAAACATTTTATATGCCTTACAGTTTATGCGCATTAATGATAAAAATACACTTTTTATGTGCTTAATGGAGTTTATTTCATGTGTAGGTGAATTGGAGATGGAAACCGAGCTAAATGGATGCAAATACGTCGAAAATACGCTTGAGAGGCGAAGAGGGAACACCCTGGCCTTATCCAGGCGTTTTCCTCCTAAAGCCAGGATGGCCCTGGCGTTAGGGGGGAGTTTGCCTCCTAAAGCCAGGCCTGGACTGGCCTTATCCAAGCCTTAGAGCCAAAACGCCTGGTCTCTTAGTTCTGGTCAATTTCGAGTTTTGACGAGTTTAAGTGTTTCCCGGTTGAAATAGAAGTCTCCTACATGTTTAGGTTTTGTCCTAAACTTATAAATAGACCCCAAAAACACAACTTAGAGGGAGATTCGAAGAGGAGAGAAGGGATTCGAACGGCAAGACATCAAATTGTACAGATTTTCTTCATTACTTTGTAGTTTAATTATGCAAGTTATTTTAGATTTGATTCTTATGAATTTGTTTAGCTAACTTCTTTAATCTAGGGTTTTCGTAGAACCCGTTGGGGGATGAACTTATTTTTTTATTAATATAGTTTCGATTGGTTGATTAATCTCTAATTGTTAAACTAGGTTCTTGTTGTAGTTAATTGAATGGCCATCAATTAGCTGTGCCGCTGTGCCTATTTATTATGTATCTAATTGAGAGAGTGTGCATATTTAGGTAGTTGTTTGAACAACATCACTCCCGGAGTACAGACAAAAGTCATAACCGAGGGTTTAGAGGTTGGATTAGAGATAACGATACCTCGGGTGCAATCTAAAGTAAACTGTAATGCAATCTAGCTAGCGTAACTTGAGAGAGTGCGTCTAGTAAATTATCATAATAACTTGAGAGAGAACTATGGTAGATAGAGTGTTCATGATTGATATAAACAACTAATCAAGCTATATGAAGTATCCGAGAAGGAAGT